>VDFB02192613.1:485993-497482 GCA_007258455.2 Sequoia sempervirens | reverse complement strand
GGTTTGTTCTTGAAGATGTGCCAACCACATTTGATGCAAAGTGTTTCTTGCACCATTCAACAACATCATGTGCATTGTCTAGATGATCTTCTGGATAAATCATTTGATGCTTTCTTAAAGCTTGTTTGATGCAAACTCCTGCTCCATCATGCTCACCCTTCCCATGCCCACTCTAAAAAAAACTCTGAACATGTGGTATTTTGTAGATTTTATGATATCTACAAAGTGCATAGAATGGCCATGAATATTTGAATTGTGCCGCACATCCATCTGATGATACAAAATGAATTTCAAATTTTGCACCCCTGCTTCTCAAATTCTCAAAAAATACTATAAAGCAATGTTGGACAAAAAGTGTGTCATGCTCTTTATCATCACTAATATAAAAGTGATATTATTTCTTAATGGCTCATTCTTCATCTGTACTCTCAACACCATCCAATTCTGACTGTGCGTAATGCGATAACACACGCGAACCGCCAATGGTGATGCCTTTGAAAAGTAATACACTCTGATTGAATCTCCTTTTGATGTACAAAGTAATTTTTAAAGTCAACTAAGATAGAGCTGTTCCATGTGGAAAGTATCTCTCAAATGTTTGGAATTGTTGTTCTTTACTTACACTTAGCAAAATGAATGATGCTTTGTGTATGGTCATATCAATTTTCAAAAATATTCCATAAATTTCCATTAGGAATCTCCTCTTACCATAGTTCAACCTTGTGGATTCTTTCCCAAATTTACGTGGAGCAACACATACTTGTACTGTAATGGGTAAAATATGTGAATAACTAATAAAACCACACTTTATCAATGAAACATTACATCAAAAGGAATCAAATAACAATCTATGAGAAATTGAAACAAATAAAATCTCTAAAAATAGTACTTACCTCTTGCAAATTACTATCTTTGTTAGGTCAGTATCCTCATTTCTTGAAGGAAATTTAGCCAAATTTCCACGTCTCACAAATTTCTTTTATGTAGTTTATTTGAGGTCCATTTTCATGATCACATAATATAGACTTTATGAACAAACTTTCCTATTTAGGAGGTGCATTTTGAAACCCACATCTTTCTTCTCTCATCTTTCGAAACACCTAATAGTATAGATCAAATTCAATATGATAACGACAACAAGTTTTAAAAAACTTGTTTATCTTCATATAATATGGCTTTAACCTTTGAAACATTGTTTTCCCAATCTTTATATGAGGATATGCATTACAAAAGTTCATATACATCTCAAATTGTGTTATGTCTAGCCAATGTTTGATATGATTTTCATAAATACTAGGTCCAATCCTATGTCTCATAACATCTCTAGTATTTGATGATGGACGAGTCTGATCATGCCAAAAACCTGAGACCAAGTTCCTAAAAACATCTTCAATCCTATTAGAACGGGGAGCTCTACACATAATTTCCCAATTTCCTTCTAAACTCTCATCCAAAAACTTTCTCTTTTTCTCATATTTTATCAATGTGGTTCTACTATAACCAATTTTAGTTGAAAGTGCATACATTTTTCTTTTTCTTGCTATATCTTGATGTACAATACATATCAACATCACCCTTCTTGTAGTGGCCTTATCCACTGATTGAGATCCTTTCCCAATGGAATCTAAACCCTTTTTATCATTTTGAACAATATCCTTTTGTAATCCCATGTGTTTCTTCTTATTTGATGCCAAATTTACACCCAACAATTGTAATGACTCTTTGAGCTAATCACGAAGAAGTAAACATGATAACAATTGGGTTTTTTCAAGTGTATCAAGATGATTGATCATTCCATTTACAAATTTAGTCATTGACCTCTTTCTCTTATTATAAGGCTGGTTGGCATAATATTTCAATTTCTCCATATCCATTTCAAGTAAATGATCTAAATTTCTATGAGAAATTTGTTTCCTCACCTTCTCAGCTAGTTTTATATGCTCATCCATACCAGTAGGAGGAAGTGATCCTGACCCCTCTCCAACATGCATTGTTTGAACTTGTGCCTCCTACCTATCTTCAAGGACCGTGCATTCTTGAGCAGATTCATTTGATCCAATGTCTAGATTTGGCTCGACTTGAGCATGAAAACTTCTTGCTTGTTGAGCCCTTCCTACATGTCAAAAAATATTTTTCAAAAAAAAGTGAGAGATGATGTTATAGAAGTGAAGTTTATGTATGCAAGCAAACAAACTGATAAAACATGATGCTATAAGTGAGAGAAGTTTGTGCTAGTTTTATATGCTCATCCATACCAGTAGAAGGAAGTGATCTTGACCCCTCTCCAACAAGCATTTTTTGAACTTGGGTCTCCTCCCTAACTTCAAGGTCCATGTGTTCTTCAACGGATTCGTTTGATCCAATATCTAGATTTGGCTCGACTCCAGCTTGAGGAATCCCTAGAGCATAAAAAATAAAAATAATTTGAGAACATTGAGTGATGAAAATAAAAAGACCAAAGACACAAAACACAAATGTTGAAACAAAAAGAATTGGCAAGAATTAAGATCCAAGGATCATATAAACATTGCAACTTGCATGACCAAGATGACTTGAGGACATTTAAAAGTATTTATAGTCATTCAAGTGCAATGACATGGTTAGAAACCTTCAAAACAAATGTGTGTTAAGACATAATTTAAAGAATAATCTATCATATATAACTATTATTCCTTGGCACCATATAGCTTGATTTTTGATGTATACATGTGTTAGTCTCTAGAAAACCCGACATTGCATTGGCTTTAAGTATAATTTGAGGTTCTAATTTTTCAAATAATTCTAGAGCTTAGAATTGGGCATTTATTAAAATATTTAAAAAATATTTTTAAAGAGACTAATCGATCATTAGATTAAATTCAATGGGAATTGTAAATCTTAAGATAATTAGATGTTACGCAGTATAGATTGGATAGGGGATATTGATCACCAAATATCAAGCATTAAGTGCTACTTCATTGTACATGAAGGTGTAGTTTCATGAATAATTAGAAAAATAATGGACTTTACTCAAAGTGCAAAGTTAGAATATATAGAAGTTTTACAAAAGCCATAAAATAATTAATGTGGTTGAAAAAATTATGAAAATCAAAGTGGCATAGTGAGGACACAAAATTTAAGGTTTCATTGGAGAACTAAGCATGTATTGAAGTACACTATCATTTTCTTCAAGAACAAAGTAAAGAGAAAATTGTGTAGATGCAATACTCAACAATGATAATGTGATGACAAAAACATTAAACAAAGGTATTGGTAAAAGATAAGTGTAAGGTTTGTAGGGAAGGATTTAATGTACAATATTTTAGTTTTAGAGCACATTTTAAGTTGGGGTATTGTAAGTTGAAAAATGGTCATACATTAAACATTTCTAATTTTAATAAGAAAGCAAATACAAAATGCATGCACATACAAATTTATGTTTAGGTGTACTAACCAAATTATTGGGTGGAGTAATGCACAAATTATGGATTCTATCCCATCAAATGAATAATCATGTTTTTTCAAAGTAAAATTCCTAAACACACACTTGAGAGTGAGAGAGAGAAGAAACAAGCATGTACCTTTTTTCTTTCTATGATAATTATCCAAGTTTTGTTCACGCCTCTTACATTCTTCTTCTTTTGACAATTTTCATTGAGACGCATTTTTTATTTTTCTTTGTTGTCCCATTTTATTCTTCAACTTAAAGATGACTCAAAATAAGTCCTCTATCAACTTAGTTAAATTATCCTCCAAATTTTGCCTTGATTGATAAAAATGAAAAGTTGTCGAGCTCCAATATTTGCCTCCTTGATAAATGTGCAAAAACTTCTCCAAAATCTACACTCCAAGTGATATAAATGAGAATTAATCTTGCAATTTGATATCCAAAATAATGAAAAATAAGCTTCTATTTATATGCATATGGGATGGGAAAAAAATTATTCTAGTGTACATGGAATAACTAGATCCTAGTTTAAATGAATCAAGTAATAAACAAACAAAAGTTATTTCATTGTAGGAGTTTATTTGTTATTTTAATTCATAGGTATGCACAACATATCTAGTAATTTTAGAATTTTGTTAAAGTGTCAAAATGTATTAGGGGTATAATTTGAATTGATTTCCAAGTTACTTGTCAAAATGTATAATAGAATTATAATTTGATTAAATTTTCTTCATTATATTTGAATTGAATTCCAAAGTTACTTGTCAAAACGATATAATAGGTATAATTTGAATTGAATTTTTCTTAATTATATTTGGTTGATTTCAAGTTACTTGTCAAAAAAAATATTATATCTTTCTCCAACTCAATGGTTCATGTTGCTTAAGTCATTTAATTTAATTTTTTATTGTGATCAACATGAATGAACTTAATTATAAAGTGGCATTGATTTCCTTAAAATTATACTAGAGATCAAATGTATATTGAATATAAGGAAATGTAAGTTGTAAGAGATCATAAAATAAGAAAACATGTATGTATATTGAATATTTAAAGCAAATGCATACATATATTATGTGTAAACATGTTTAAACCATAAGCAAACACATGCACATACATGTAAAGGGATTCAATACATATAAACATAACACATATTACAAGCAAAGAGGAAAATGTATGTATATATCATAAAAGAAAATATATGTACATATCATATAAGAAAAATGTAAATTAAAGATCATCAAATGTCGAATACTAAAGATCAACAAATAAGAAAATGTATGTATATCATATAAGCAAATGTAAGTTAGATATCATCAAATCTCAAATACTAAAGATCATCATGTATAAGCAAATACATGTGGTAAAGATCACAAATATAGTGTGCATGGCCTAATATGAATGTCTAATCCTAGTCGAATGGCCATCTGAATGAGAACGGTCCTGCTCTGATGGGTGTGCTGAGCCCTGCAAATAAAATAATGTACAAGATGTGTTAAATACATATAATTTATATTAAATAAATTTTATGAAAGTTATTTTTAAATGAACTTGTATTTTTAAATATCAATCTAGATCTATGCATACATAAATATTACATGTACATATATAGGTGTGATTATATAAAAATGTAAAACTCACATGTCCACTGACAGCAGATTCATCCACATAGTCACATCAATCATGCACACGATTTGGACCAAGGCTAGGAGTGATATGAGGTATGTCCACCTATAAAAATATATATACATATATATATGAACTTACATGAATATCTAGTTAATTTTTTTTTTTTTAAATAATGAAAAAAGAATTGAAACATGCACATGCAGACATACATGAATATCATTTGATATCGGATGACCTAAGTCCACTGAAACGGTCACCTCCACCATATCCACCAAACGGTCAAGCGACGAATCAACATCTGCATCCATCTAATCTATCCCATGTCATTCTAGAAATGATGAATGTAGAGGACTATGAAGGTGAGATGGAATCAACAATGATCAACCAGAACCAATCAACATATCACTAAAACCCATAGTTTGTGCAGCTTCCGAATGAATTGTAGGTGGATCCTGATGTGCACTACTGCTCGGCTGAGAGTGATGGGATCCTGGAACTGAACGACCTCTGCATCTCAAATGATCTCTAACATGCTCTATACCAATCCCATTATCTAATGCAATGTTGGCATATGCGTCCAACAGGTCCTCAACCAAACAATGCAGACTCATGTGTGCCATATCTCCTGTAAGTGCATCAATCTGTGTAGGAGTAGGGATGTTGACCACTGTAAAAGGATCCATGGTGGTCCACTGTGTTGAAAATGGCGTGGATCGGGAATGTATGGACATCAAATATTGACCTACACGATCATCAGATATCCTAGTGGTAGCAGCCGCAATGTCACCTACAGTGTCAATTGCTTCCTTTTGGGAAGCAATGATAACCTCATCTGCTATGGGGGTTAGAGCTAGGGTGAGAGCAGGAGACCTCTCACCAACCAATACCCTAAACACTAGGGGTGGTCTATCTGCTCGATGATAGGTGGGCCTATTAGCAATCCTACCACGCCCCTAACCAACATATGGTGGAATGTCCAGGTAGTTAACTTTGAGGCCCAAATGGACCTCAACATACAACTGCTAAACAAAATACAATGGAATCTGGTCATTGTTGGGGTATAGACCATGTGCTGTGGGAAATCATGGGTAGATCAATGAGGCCATAGCATGATCAACACATCTAGTGATCTGGTATCCCCTAACCTTACGCACATTTTGATAAAATGGAAAAAAAGTGGCTTTTATCATTTCTTTGGTGACACTATCCTATATTTGTTTAAGGGGAACCTCACCATGTACTTCTTCCCGCATGCGGGAAAGAATAGCAGTCACTCTATTTGGGGATTATGCACTAGTCCTCTCAAGTTCATCTTTTAGTTTTTCTAGACTATGCAATATTAACATGCATGGTTCACTATATATCCCCGGGTTTGCACCCTGTGCTAATGAATCTCTCAAATTTTTAATCTCATTACTAGTATTTTCAAACAAAGAATCTGGCGCAGGTGGAACATGATCTATATTTTCCATGTTATATATATATATACAGTACACCTAAAAGAGCAATGAGACTTTGGTAAATAATATATCGAGATAAAGGGAATACAAATCTAAAATAGTTGTAATAATTCATCTACTCATCAATAATATTTTCATACCATTAACAATTTAAAAATAATTGGAAGACAACTATAATCTATAACATAGCATCCTTAAATGAACCAGAATTTTAAGTAGGCGATGAAAGAAAGGAATAAGAATACAAAGATTAATTATTAAATTATTTGAAAATAATTGGTGATAAAAATATCTAATTTAATAGTTGTTAACATAAATGAACTTCAAAATAGGATTATGTGAGTGAAAAAAATGTTCTATCACCTTCATTGAACCTAAATTTATCTAGTTAAGATATGTCTAAAATTAAGAATTCACACTAGAATATCAATATTCCACAAGAATCTCATAAAGAGGATGAATTTAATGGAAGATAATATAAAATCCTCCATATGAGGATGAATTTTATCATTACAATATGAGTGAATCATCTCAATTATATAGCCAAGAACATCAAAAAATTATAGATTGGAAAGCAAAATAATCAGACATTTATCATATTTTATATGTATAAAGTTTAGATACCATCAAAACTATTTAAACTTATAGGTGCATAAAGCTATAAATTGAATCATTAAAACTAATTTATTAGAATCAAATCTAATAAAGTTTGACTTCATATTTCATACTTGTTATAAATATCTCACTAATCCAACCATACATTTTATATATGTTAAAAAATATATAATTGTTATGCCCATAATTTTTCACTATATCTTGACGTGGATCTCCTTCACCTAGATCAATTAAAAATTATTTGTAATGTTGGAGGAAAATGGATTTAATATCATTAGAGTTTTCATGGAACTACCTCTCTTGATCAACGATAGATATTATACACTCTCGAGAATGTAAATATGTTCGAGATAACTAAAAAATAATTTGTATCCCTTATATCCTTTCATCCAATGTAGCCTATCTCTTAATTGAGATCCTCTACCACAATTAAGTTCAAATATTCTAAGTTTTATTTCAACCAAAGGAACCACTCATTGTAGAAAAGTTATAAGTAAACTTGCTAAAGCCAAAACAATTTTTTTTTCTATTTGGATCCATATTTTTTTTCCATTCTAGATCTCTTTCTAGCCATATTCTTATTGTAAGATCATAGTAAGGTAGTTCAATAGATTTAATTGCATCATTCCACAATTGTATCCACTTACCATTTTGATGAGGTCTAGGAACATCAACCAAAGGGATATTAGGGAAGCAAGGTGATCAATTTGATTGAGGTCGGAAGTGTTGAGCTTGAAGGATAGATTATTAGATATGAGGAATCAGAAGTTTGAAAAGTTTAAAGAATTGGGAGGTGATATGTGAGATAGGTTTAATATAATCTACTTAAATAAGGGTGTTTTGTAGAGAGGGGACAATGGAAAGAGAAATAACTAAGTTTTAATCTATCAATACAACTAAGTTTCCCCTAGTTCACCATCTCTTTAGTTGGTCCAAGTGAACTAGTGATCAATATAAGAATATTTTTTGTCTAAAATGGGATCTAAACCCCTCATGGTATTTCTAGTTAGGATGTAGGAATTCAATTATTTTTTAGAGTTTATGAGAACTAAACCAACTTGTATCTTGGTTTTTTCCACCATATCATATTCACCTCCTTGTAGCCATTTAGTCATAGGGAGGGCATAAAAATCCATTCCC
This sequence comes from Sequoia sempervirens, assembly GCA_007258455.2. Lineage (NCBI taxonomy): Eukaryota > Viridiplantae > Streptophyta > Pinopsida > Cupressales > Cupressaceae > Sequoia > Sequoia sempervirens. The sequence continues at coordinate 489,211 of VDFB02192613.1, read as the reverse complement.
ACAATTTAACTTGGGATGAGGAGTCATTAGGCATGTACAATAAAGAAAAAATGAATAGGTATTCCTTGGATTAGTAACTGTAAGCACTAAGCACAATTGTTGTTGGGATCCACTCCTCAATAGATGATAAGCTTAGCCAAGTATTGGGAAAGGTGGGTCAACCTTGCATCCTAATATTTTGATTTATTATTTTGTCCTCATATTAGGAAATGAGGCATCTCACTTTGTGTTGGTAGTTATTTGTCATTTGTTGAATGCTTCCAAAGGGAGGTGTATACAAGATGTTCTAAATGCATATAATATTATTATGGCTTTATAAGATGAAACCCTCTTACTTGACATATTCTTACTTGACATTTAAGAGCATGACTATAGAATATTTACAGTAAAGTATTGACCAACATTATGAAAAATCATAAGAAATATTTTAAGAAATAACAACTATGTTAAGGAAAAAGATGTGGACATTTACAAGAACTTTTTTTTTAAGAAAAAGTGGGAGACCACTTATAATTTTATTTATATATAATATTTTACATATAGCTGGTTCATGCGGACATACTGGCGGGAAAGAACCAGCAAGAAAATCCCGAATTGCAGTCCAAGTAACAAATTTTACAAAATATCAAAAAGACCAGTGAGGTCCTAGTACAAATGACCAATTGTTTGATTACAATGTTACAAAAGCACATTGGTTGAATACATCAGTACATATGCACATTCTCTTATGCACCCAAAATACCCAAAAGAAGACATCATACAAGATATACCCATGACCTGAATACATAACACAGTGGAGATTACAAAACCTTACTAAACATAAGACTAATAAGCTAGGAAGCCACTTTCAAAAAGATGCAGATTTTCCACCAACATGCTGAAAGCCATTAACCGAGCTTTCTTTTGTTTCCACTCGTTTACCTTTGTGTTGGCGATCATGCTCAAATGAAGGTTTTGATTTGTTTTAATATCAGGCACATAACGATAACAAAATTTCTTTTTGTATGAAGATGGAAGTTGCAAATCATGAATGCAAACATGACTTCTCAAGAAAGAAATGGCATGGTATTTTATTTTTAAATCATCAATCTCCTCCATGGAAATGATAGATTTGTATCTGTTTAGAACTTGGTAGAGATGTGAATAAGTGTCATGCATTGTGGATAATAACATGCCTTGGAATATGTGAACATAGGTCTCTTCTTATGAAACAAAACCTTCTTTGAATAATTAACATTAGAAATTAATACAGTTTGGAAAGCATATTGTATAATCACACTAGAAACCAACAATGGAAGATTGAGAGTCTCAACTAAGAATTCCACTTTATAGATAACATTCATACTAGAAGCCAACAACAAAAGACCAAATTTTATAAATAAAGTTCATGTGTTATATATCATGCCTTTGAGGGGTCCACAAGTACCATGAGCCTTTTGAAATCCTTCTCCATCTAAATGCATCCATTCCAAGACCATTGGGAGGTGGGTATACAATATGAGCCAAGTATTAATTTCTAATGTTAATTATTGAAAGAAGGTATATAAATTATTCGAGCATCTTAATTCTCATACAAAGTTACATCTTAGTCAATTTCTCAATGTATGAGTTCCATATATTTGTAAATTTTTCTTAATATAAAAACATATTTTATTTCATTAATTAACCTATCTATTCCATGTTACAAATGATGCTCTTATTTTAAATTATAAGTATATAATTCAAAATTAATTAGTAATTTTCAAGATAGAGTACACACAATTTCTTTAGTTAAAATAAAATAATATTCTTATTTCCATGTGAGTTATGTAGAATGGTAGTTTGATGTCTCAAAAATATTTCTTTCATATATACTAATTTTTTATCATTGTACATTATGAGTGAATCATCTCAATTATATATCCAAGCACATCAAAAATTTATAGAGTGGAAAGAAAACTAATCACACATTTATCATATTTTTTGTAAAGGTGCTGAAAGACTAAAGTTTCCCTGCGGAAAGAACTAGTGGGAATAAAAAAAATGGAAAGTGTCTACCTCATTTGTATGTTGACCTTTCCCATATAAAAGATCATGGAAATGCTAAATGAGTTGATATGAGAATTTTTAGGGTGAGAGGCACAAAATTTCCATAACACTAATCCACGAAAGCAATAGAAGGAAATGAATAAAAATCTTCCCTGTAGTTATTTGAAAAAGAAACTTTTAAAAAGTTTTAAATCCCCTTCACCCCTTTCTAAATGAGATAAAATAAATAAGTTAAATATTTCTTAGAGTTTAGGTGGTGATTTTTAATATGATTTGAGAATAAATAAGATAAATTAGATGAAATCAAGTTTTATTGTAAAAGGTGATGAATTTTGGGGGAATAAGATGAAAATAATTTTTGAACCTAGTTGACTCATTAAATGGCAATAAGATAGATTTTAAGGGGGCTTTATTTAAAATATGTAATAGTTAGATTATGTACTAATACATTATATTCTCTATTAGATAGTTATTTCTTCCATACAAATTTCTTATAATCTTATAATTTATTAATATGGTAGTGATGTGCATGCAGCTAAGACACTCTTTGATAACCACACTATTAATGTTTCTATTTTTACTAGAGGATACTCTAATTGAAAAGCATGTAAAGAGGAAGGGTTAGTTAACCTTGATATTAATGCAATGAAAGGTGGGATTATCTTGATGGTATCAAAGTTATCTTAAAGATATATTGAAAGTTTTCTTCTATGCCTGAACACATTTAGTGAAATATAATGAATATGTGTTATCCTAGAAAAATATGTATAACATTAAGGATAAAATTTAGACTTTAAGTTGAAAGAAAATATCAAATATTTAGAATAAAAATGGTGGGGATGGAATACAAGCTTCAAGAATCTCCTTGTAATAATTAATTGCAATAATAAATGATTAAAACTAAACATGAATGTATATGTCACCAATAATTTTTAGATAAAATGACTAAAATTAGAGCCAAGATATCTTAGTTCAAGTATCAGGATAAAGGTATCAATTTCTTATTCAATGTAAACATAGCCGAGTTTGATAGATAAAAAGTTGGCCCCATTAATACTAGGGGAGCATTGTCTAATGAGATTAAGTTGACACTATTCAATTTTTAGAAGCTAGAACCCTAACATTTATATGAGGCTTGTAAAATAGAACCTTATTAGGAAGAGTAGGAGAGGAGAAATGAACCCATAATA
>VDFB02192613.1:457726-485893 GCA_007258455.2 Sequoia sempervirens | reverse complement strand
ACCCCATTCAAATCTATTTTTTTATTGTATGTTAAATGGGTTCGGTCAAACCCACATTCGACCGAACATTATTTTTTTGTTCGACCGAACCCACTTATTTTCACCCACATCCTCTCAGGCACCAAAATTGTTTAGAATTTTGCACTTTGAAGCTCAATTTGAGAATGAAAATGGAGGATATCTCAGAAACCCAACTGGTATTAGGTTGCCTTCAAAACGAGCTATCCAATGAATATAATTTTAATATGTTTTGATTATATTATCTATTTGTTTTTTAAGTTTTATTAAATATAGGTTTTTCACCGAAAACAAAACTCTTTGTTCTGCAAATGTGGAAAAATAGAATTTATTATCAAAAAAAAATTAAAAATATGAGTGCACCAGATATTGGAGTCCTTGATCCAACAAAAAAAAAATTCAATACATATAATAAAAGTTATGCATTATACGGTCGCGTTATGTCTGAATTGTAATTGATTTGACTTTGAAACTTGATTAAAGAAAAAATATTCAATAAAAAACTATCTAACCAAGTGGAAGCACTAGATATATTGGAGTTAGAAATCTAAATTTGAAAGAATTGGAATATTATCTTTCAAGAGAAAACTATGCGTTATACGTTATAGGCGTCACTTTTTAAAAATGTTGTTTTTTGAAAACCAATTTTCGGGAGATGAAAAAGAAGTGCAATCTAATTCCAAAAATTTTGAAAAAAAAATTTAGAATCTACAAACAAAATGTGACAAGACTCTAGTTTGCATCATCTTGAAATTCCTCACGGTTTAACCGGTATAGGTGCCCAAATGTGAAGATTTAGTTTTAAAAAAAAAATCAGTGTTTAGTTTGGCCAAAAATTGTAAACCACTATTGTGGGATCACCCTTTGATATCTGATTTTCAGTGATTTATGTCATGGGGATGGATTCCACCCACTTGGTAAAGTACTTAGTGGCAGTTATGATGAACTTGTGGCCATTAGATGAGGTGGGAGTGATTTTGTTGATGAGATCGAGCCCCCACTGTGAGAAGGGCCATGGTGTGACAATGGGATGGAGCTCTTGAGCTGGAGCATGGATGAGGTCCCCATGTTGCTGACATTATAGGCACCTTTTGACATAGTCATGTGCTTCTCTTTTTATTGTAGGCCAATAATACCCCATCCTCAGCAATTTCTTGGCCAGGGTCATTCCACTCGAGTGTGAACCACAAATACCGTTTTGCACCTTAGTTAAAGTGGTTAATGCCTCATTAGTGTTTAAATAGCGTATTAGGGTTCCTTCTATGCTTCTACAATAAAGGGTGTTTCCTAGGATGAAAAACCAAGATTATTTCTTGACAAAGGTTCTTTTTAGGCTTGAGGGTAAGTCAACAGGTAGGACACATATTCGCAAGTAGGTATAAATGTCATGGTACTAGGGATCACTGGGACCAATGATTTCGCACACAAATTTTGACGTTGGTACCTTGAATGCGGGCACAAGAAGCTTCTCTACCAAGAATTCATGTTTCAGGACATTGCAAGGGATGTCCAGTAGGGATCCAATCGTTTCCATGGCATCTACTGCTCTATTGTTTGCTCTGGGAATCTACTCAAATGTGATATCAAGGAATGATTCTTTGAGGCTTTCTACCAATTTTTTGTATGGAGTCAGTTTATCATCCTTTTTCTGGTACTTGTCATTCACTTCATTTACTATTAGTTGGGAGTCTCCATATACTTTGAGCACCATGATGTGCCACTACACTGTTATTCTGAGACCTATGGTTAAAGCCTCATACTTTGCAATGTTGTTAGTGCAGGGGAATGCCAATTTGTAGGATCTAGGTATACAATCCCCCTGTGTGGTGATGAAGAAGACCCCAGCTCCTAATCCATGTTGCGTATAGGAACCATCAAAGTAGAGTTTCCAGTGGTCAGCTATGCTGAGATTGAAGATGGATTCATCCAAAAACTCTAATATGAATGGATTCTCTGAATACATGGGTGCTTCTGCAAGCTGATCTATGATTACTTGGCCTTTGATTGCTTTTCGCTCCACATATTTAATGTCATATTCTGATAGTATCATGACCCATTTAGCCATCCTTCATGTGAGTATTGCTTTTGATATTAGGTACCTGAGGGGGTCGATTTTGGCGATGAGTTTAATTTTGTGTGCCAACATGTAATTTCTAAATTTTTGTGAAGCAAACACTACTGCTAGACATGCTTTTTCAATGAATGAGTAGTTTAACTCATGCCTGACCATTTTTCTACTAATATAATAGATGGCTCTTTTTGTCCCATTTTCATCGTGTTGAGCTAGGAGAGCACCAAGGGCTACTACTATTGCTGACACATAGAGGATTAATGGATTTCTTGGGATTGGCGGCATGAGGGCCGACGATGTGAGAAAATATTCTTTGATTTTGTTGAAGGCTTCCTCAAACTTGTCATCCCATTTGTACGCTACTCCCTTGTGAATTAGGTGAGAATATGGGTTTTTCTTGTCTGCCAGTTGTGCTATGAATCTGCGGATGGACTGAAGCTTGCCTTGGAGGCCTCTCAACTATTTCAATGTTTTGGGTGGCTCCATCTCAAGGATTGATTTTACCTTGGTGGGATCTATTTCAATACCCCTCATTTATACTATGTAGCCCAATATCTTTCATGATTGTACGTTGAAGAGGCACTTCTTTGGATTTAATCAGACCTTGTATTTCTCCAGCCTATCAGAAATAGCACTCAGGGTTGCTATGTGATCCCTCCTCTTTCTGGTTTTTTCTAGTATCTCATCGACGTAATCTTCGACAGTCTTATGGATCATGTCATGAAAGATTAATGGCATGGCTCTTTGATAGGTGGCTCCAGCATTCTTTAGGCCAAATGGAATCATGTTCCAACAATAGGTCCCCCATGGACAAGTGAAGGTCATTTTGTGTTGGTCTTCTTTCGCAATCATTATTTGGTTGTACCTAGAGAAATCGTCCATTAGATAAAGCATTTCATATCTTGTTGTCATGTCCAAAATAATGTCAATGTTAGGCAATGGGAAATCATCTTTCGGACATGCTTTCTTTAGATCTCTGAAATCCATGCAGAATCAGATGCCCCCATTAGGTTTTGAAACAGGAACCAGATTTGACACCCATTCTGGATAGTCGATTGGCCAAATGAATCCTGCATCAAGTAGTTTCTTTAATTTTGTCTTGACCAATAAAGCAATCTGAGGATGCATTTTCCTTATTTTTTGTCTAACAGGCTTTGCTTCAAAGTAGATTGCTAAGTGATGGACCACAATCTCTAGATCGAGCCCTGGAATGTCAGCATAACTCCATGAAAAGTTGATTTTTCGCTCTCTTAGGAAGACTGCCAAGAGCTCTTTTTCCTCTAATAGTAATGACTGCATAAAATATGATGTGCGAGATATCCTATGTTCCCAAGTTGACTGGGTTCCATTTTTTGGCTAAGACCGCTATTTTTTCCTGATGGAGAGTTCTAAGAGGAAGATTGAATCCCCCATCCTCGAGTGCCTCGGAGAGGTTTTCACCATTGGATGCATCCTTTCTTTTTACTATTTTTGGGTCAAAGAGTGCCATAGTGTGGTTTTCACTCAAGGACCTAGAGATTATTCTCATTTTTTCACTTTTACAATTGAGGGATTCAATCATTTCCCCATAGTATGCATGTGTATCCAGCTCGATGATGAATCCTACTTTGTGATCCCCACATGGAATGTTATCCCATAGTCCCATGAATTCTAAGAGTGCCTCATCATTTTTGAATGTGTGAAGAATTGGGGGTCCTCGTTGGTCATAATTGATGAGTTGTGGGTAGACTAGACGGATTTTATGGTTTTGATGGTCATTTGTCTCAAAAGACATGGTACTAAGCATGAGGATAGAGGAGTTCTCGAAGAGCCTAGGTAAATTAGTTATAGCATCTTCCTCATCACTACTATTGCAGACATCGGTTATGTCGAATGTGAAGTTATCTAAGGGTAGGCCAGTGGATACAGGCAATTGTAGGGAAGTTGTTTGCTGAGGATTTTTGACCTTTTTAGCTAGGGGATTTTGGCCATGTATGGTTATACTCAGAGGGGTACATCCAAGGCCAAGATTTCTCATTCGCATCTATGGAATGATGGGTATTAGAATCTCGTTGTCATTTTTCCCCAACTTTTGGTTTCTGTCATAGCCCTTTGCGAGCATCATTTGCAAGCCTTTGTTGTTGTCGTCCATAGGTAAATTAGTTGCAGGTCTTTTGTCTTGGTATAGGAGATGGGATGGGTCCTCCTCTATTACTTCTTGGCTGAGGTCTCCCCAACTTCTCAAATTGGAATATCTTTCAAAGGATGTTTGGGATGTGGCGGCTTCATTTGATTGCATTCATCCTCCTGATTTGGGAGATTGTGGTAACTCTCCTACCACAAAAGAATTTTTGGGAATTGTATAGTTTTTGCAACCATTGTCTTAGATGATAACTTTGATATCATAGATGGTGGGGATGGTCGGAGTGGTGAGTGTCTCTGTCACAGAAGTGGAAGCGAGAGTGGTTGGATCAGTGTATGGTGTTCATGGGCCTTCATCGTTTTTAGGAACTTGAGGAATTTTGTAGTATTTGGCTTCTAGATTCTTGCAGTAAGAGAATGGTTTGGGATCCCCATGGATTGTGACCTCTTGGCCTTGATATGTGAATTTGACACATTGATGAAAGTTTGATGCCACTACTTGCATCCCATGGATCCATAGACGTCCCAAGAGAATATTATACAACAAATCAAGGTCGAGGACCTAACAGGTGGTTTTCATTATTGTTGGTCCTACTTGGATGGGGAGTTGGATAGTACCCTGAGACACTCTCTCTTGAACATCATATGCCCTGATTGTGATGCATTTTCCTTTGTCGATGGAATTCGCTAATATTTTCAAGTTCTTAATGAGCTTGAGGGAACAAATGTTCAAACTTGCACCTCCATCCACCAAGACTCACTTGACTTTATTTTTATGCACTAGGACCTCTAAATGGAGTGCATAGTTATGAGATGGTCGAGCGGGAAAATCTTAATCGAAGAATGTAAGGAGATTCAAAGTGATTATGTTTCCGACCATATCTTGGAATTGTTCCACATCAAGATTTGTGGGGACAGTGGATGAAGCCAATGCTTCCTCAAGTATTTTCTTATGGGCGGATGAAATTTTTAGCAACTCGATGATGGAGATTTGTGTTGGGGTTCTTTTTAGCTGATCAGAGACATTATAACCACTAGGAACAGATCTGGGGTTGGGTGCGGGTGCTCTATTTGGCTAAGATGATCCTACAATGGTGATTTTTCCACCTCTTGTGGTGACTCCACAATCAGCATCTCCTTTGATGGTGATGGTAGCGTAGTATTCATCCAGGGATGTGATGACATGGTTGTACACATGATTCACACTCTTGAATGTACCCTTCCCCTTATCAGTGTTATTGTTCCCTTTGTTGTTATGGTTAGGCATCAGATTCGTGTAGATTTTGAGGTTCTGATTTCCTACTGGTTGCTCCACATTTATGATTTTTTTATCAATGAGATCTTGGATTAGGTTTTTCAACCTCATGCAACTGTTAGTGGTGTTCCCTTTAATTTTGTGAAAGTCACAAAGTTGGTTTTCATTGTACCAAGGTGGTTTCACGTCTGGTTCTTGATAATTCTCATAGGTGGGAGCTTTGATGAGATTTTCACTTATCAATTTCTTCATGATGACCTCGAGTGGTTCCCCAAGGGCATTGTACTTCTGCTTGGGGGAGTTCTTGTTTCACTCAGGTGGTCCCCTTTTATCATTGACGTTGTTGATCTCTTGATTGTTTGGATGGTATGTTGTTGTATAGCTTGATGATTGTTTTGATGATGCTTTTGGGGTTGTTGTTATGGTACAGGTTTGTTTTGTCGAGGTGCACTAATGACAACTTTGGCATTGACAACACCATGATTGGTAATGTTTTTGTTTCTTGCCCATGTGTGAGGTTTTTCATTATAGCTTGTAGATGGGTGGTTGCTTTGTTCATCAAGATATGTTTGTGTCATTGGTTGCATGCCAAGGGCTCGTTCAATGTTAAGCGCCTTGGAGATCAACTGATCATATGTGGTGATCCCTTGGACTTTGAGATGAAAATCCAAAGTTCCATCAAGGTTGGAGATGATAGTGCACACTTTTTGTTCTTCCAGCATGGCTCATTTGCTCTGATTGGCCTTGGATCGCCATCATTGTAGGAATGAAGCAAATAATTCATTTTTTCCTTGTTTCAAAGATGATAGTTCCTCTAGACTAGCATCCATCGCAAAGTTGAATGCATAATTTTTGATGAATGCATCTACGATCTCTTTGAACTTTTTGATGCCTAGAGGAAGGCGAGAAAACCATTCCATGGCTTGGCCTGCCAAACTTCTAGAGAAGAGCCGCATCAGATAGGTATCGTCATATGTGACTTCCATGCAATGAACCTGAAACTCCTTGATGTGATCTTTAGGGTTTCCCGTCCCACGGTATTTGTCAAATTTGGGGATCTCAAATCCCTTCGGGAATGGTTTCATTACAAGGCTCCTATCGAACGGATAAGGATACAAGTTTTTGGGTCTTTTCGTGGTTCACCCTGACTGAAGATCGAGCACTTGTTGCGAGAGTAACTTGATTTGTGTTGTCACATCATTTTGTGGATCAAGGGGTGGAATGAAAGTGTTTTGAGGTGGTTCAATTGTTGGTGGGATAGGTGGATTGGTTGGTATGTTGATGGATGGTGTTTGCATGTGTTGTTGCGCCAAGTATTCTTGCAATTATTGTTGTGCCGACAATGCTTGTTGTTGGTCCTATTATTGTTGTGCTATTAAGGCCTGTTGTTGAGCTTTTTTTTGTTGTTGAGCCAACAATGCTTGTTTTTGAGCTACTAATTGGGTTGCTTCTTGTTGTTCTTGATATCACTTCAGTGCTTGCTGATATGCTTGTTGTTTTGTTGCTTGTTGTTGTGCGAGATATTGTGCTTGTGCTTGCGCTTGTTGTGCTTATATTGGACTTGAGCTTGTGCTTGAGCCTGAGCTTGAGCTTGTGTGTGTGCCTGTGCAACTTGTGCTTGTGCTTGTTCCTGGGCCTGAGCTTGTGCTTGTGCTTGTGTCTAGGCCTGAGCTTGAGCTTGTTCTTGTGCCTATGCAACTTGTGCTTATGCTCGTGCTTGTGCTTGATCTTGAGTGGCTTGTTGTTGTTGTTGCAATAATATTTGGGCTTGAGTAGCCTGTTATGCTTGTTGCACTTGTAATACGGCTTGAAAATCTTGAGCATCTTGTGCAACTTGAGCGGCTTGAGCAGCTTGAGTAGCTTGCGCGGCTTGAGCAACTTGTTGAGCAACTAGTTGCTTGGCCTGATGATTTTGCACTTGCTGGGAGTGCCTTTTGATAGGCAGCTTGCTGAGCTGCTTGCAACACAATACTGTATTGGTTTGATGTGTTCGTGTTTGGTGGTGATGGTGGTGGAGGTGGATTCGGAATGGTGCTTGTTGTGGTGATGAGAGGCACTGTTGTAGTGGATGGTGTGATTGATATGCTTGGTCCTTAAGAGACCATGTTTTGAGGAATGATAGATGATGTGTTATTTGTTTGTGATATGGGGATAGTTGCCATCTGTTGTTGCGATATCAATGGCAAGAGGGGAGGATTTGGTATGATGCCTTGATTGATGGTTTGGGGGGGTTTTGAATGAGCGATGAAATCAGTGGTAGCCCTGAACCAAGAGGTGAGATGGATGTTAGTGGGAGTGGTGGGAAAGTGAGTGGTAAGCTCCCTTGGAGAAATGATGACGATGATGGGTCAAAAATTCCCCCTAGTCCAAATAGGTCACCTTCTCCTTGTGAGGTCGTGGGAAGAGAAGTTTGTGGTGTTGCATTAAATGATGATGATGATGGTTCATTATGAAAGGTGAGGGGTACATATGTATGTAATGGGTTTTGGGGGATGGTTTGACCCAAAATAGTGTTTTCATCCAAATCTTGATTATTTACATGAGGGTGTGTTTGCAATGCATTAAGAAATGCACTCCCTTTGTTAACGATTGGTTGAGTTGGAGCAATTGATGATGTGATTTGGGGGATGGGTTGAGTGATATTTTGAAATTGGGATGTTGATGTGATGGGGGAGTAGATGATATGGGAAGTGTGAATGATGTCGAAGGTGGTTCCACAATGGTGCCCATGTCATAATCAAAAGGGATTTTAGTCCCTCATTTTAATAGTTCGAGCATGTATTGTTTGGGATGGAGTTTCATCATGATGTTGACAATCTTGTGATTTTTAGGATTTTGAACCATCTCATTGATCTCATCTTGGTTCATACCAAGAGGGTTTTTTGTGAGGTCTTCTACTTGTCTGTCCTCTTGATGATCTTGGGGGAGTGAAAGATTGGTTGTAGGATTGCTTGATCCAACATGATTCATGTTGGTGTTGGTTTGATTGAGATCACTTGAGGTTGATGTTTCTTTGTGGGCTTCCATGTCCTTCTTGTGTTGAGATCTAGTTTGCACCATAAAATAGGGATCAATTTTTTCAAGAATATAAGAGATGAACCTCTAATTCTTTAGAATGATATATCTCTAGGTACAAAAGAGAAATTTTTAGGATGATTTAAAGATCAAAGGGCGATAATGATATGGATGAAAAGATGGATGTTTGATGGATGATTGGAACTCTTTCAGAAAATATTGAAGGGTATGTTAAACTTTAGGAATTGATTTTGCTTTGGGATTGATTTGATTTGGATTTGGATTTTTATGGTGAACTCATAAACTATAAGAGGTTGTATGTTGTCCTAGAGTAGATTTCGTTCATAAGATGCTAATTTTTCTAGGTGTGAGAAGAAGGATTCATCTAAACGCGCCTATCCAAACAAGATGATTTTGATTGGTTTGATTTTGATTTTGGATAATGAACTCCTAAATCCCAAGATGTTGGATGTTATCAAGGGATGGATTTGTTCACAAGATTTGATAATTTGACTAAATATGTGGAGAAGGATGCATCTACATACATCTAATCAAACAAGATGATTTTGATTTGGTTTCAAATGATTTTCCCAAGGTTTAACATGGAGGATTTTTCCAAGATTTTCCAAGAGTAGATGATGAGATGATTTTGGTTTTGATGTTCAAAGATGGATGAAGGTTTGATTTTGATCCTATGTTTACCTAAAAAAGGCACTTGCTTACTAGACCTCAGTTTTTAACAACATGCTTTTCTCTAGACAATATGCTCAAACTCTCTAAAAATATTTGGGTTTTGACAATAATAGAATGAGTACAAACCAAGATTGTTTCTTGAAGCTTTTCTGTAAAAGTTAAACAACAGTCTTCGTCTGAATTCGTATAGCGTTGAGAGATTCTTTTGGCGATCTTTCGGACTAAGAGCTTTTACCTTTGGTTTCTTGATCTTGATCTTGCGTGAAATCATTTGGGACACATGTGTGGGATTCAATTGTCTTTAGTCTTTGATTAATGACTTATTTTTACCACAAACACTATAAGCTTTGAAACTAGATGTCTAATGTTTTAATTTCTTTTCATCCCACAAAATGTATTATGTGGAAATTGAGGAAATCAAAGAAAGAGTTACCTAATGTTTACTTTAGTAATAGCAAATTGAGATAAAATTCAAGTTCCTAGAAACCTCTAAGGATATGAATCCCAATGGCAAGCAAGGGCATGTGAATTCGTTCAAGGATATTTGCTTCTGCTAAAGGGTTTAAGATTTGATGCTCATGTTAAATGTTTGTTTTCCAATGTTTTCTATCAAGAAATGCATTATGTAACCAAGAACAAGTACAACCTGTTGTGCAATTTTTCGCACACATGCCCTGCTGAAAGCAGGGACCCTCTTTTGCTTCAGTTTTGGTGTTTTGGCCCTTTCTTTTGAGGTTTTGTCTTACCTTAGGTAGGTGCTTGAATGTTTATTTTTATTGCCTAAATATTTCCCCCAGGTTATTCATTGAAAATCTTAAGTTCTGGATGAATTTCGGGCTTTTGCCCTGATTCGAGACTTTCCACCCTGGTTGGATTTTCCCAGATCTTGCTTGGATTCTGGATTGGATCTTGTTGCTCGGGGATGTTCGATATCCATGGATTTCCGCGTGGGCCAGATTTTCCCAGATTCCACCCTGTCGTCAGTTCCCCGAGTTCTCTGGCTGTCTTTTTGATAGCATTAATGGCCCCGTGCGTGTTCTGAGAAGTGTATTTAACTTGGTTTTGAGGTCTTTTATGTCATCCTGCTTCTTATCTACCCTTGTTGTGCTTAGAAGTGCTTTCGTGTGAGTATTTGGTTGGGATTTTGGGGCATTTGGGCTTTGACTTGATTGATTTGGTGGTGGTTTCTTGGGTGTTCTCACCTCTGTTCTTTGTGGGCGCCGCTGGGCTTTGTGTTTGTTGCTCCTAAGGTCAATTTCGCTTCATAATGGTATGCGTCTGATTGCCCTGCCTTTGATTCAGAATTATGAATGGCACGTTGGTATTGTGAGGGCTTGTGGGATTTGAATTCCTGTGTATTTGTTTATTTCATGCTAGGGTTGTTCAGTTTTGCGTCATTTGTCATCCCTTGGGTAAGTCTTGAACTCACTTGTCTATCTGCATTTTGATGAATCTTGCCTAAGAGTATCTAGTAAACCCTAGTAATGACTTAGCAATTGAAACAACTGAATTCAGAATTTCCCTGTGCGCTAATGGCGGATGGTGAGGTTTGAAACCTAGGGCAAGGTTGTGTCTGGTTATTTCATTTTAAAATTGACCTAGAATGCAGAGAAAATTCATGAAAGGTCCATCCCTGACTTGCCCTAAGTTAAACTTTTTGAAATCCATAGTTGGTTCAGTGTCTGGGTGAAATCATGATTCAGCGTCGCAGTCCGGGATTATCCATCCCTTCTGAATTTTATTTGTCGTGACACTATTTTTTTTACACCGATGAAATCCTTTGTGCATACCAGCCAGCGAGATCTTTGCTTTCACCAAGACCTCACCCCGTGAGGAGATGTCTCATCGACGTGCTTTCCTACTCGCTTTTGGCAAGACAAACCAAGTCACCAAGATGTCATAGCAGGTCCCTAAAGTCTTGCCGATCTTTCGTTCTGTCGCTGTGACTTTCACTTTCAGTGAGACCTTTCACTAAACATGTTCACTTTCACCGAGCTTTGTTCCTTTTAGTTGGGGAGACATCCATCTTTCACTGAGACCTTACCACGAGATTCCAACTCTCACTGATACCTTGACATGATTCGTTGTGACTACCGGCGTCTGCCAAGACGTTGTAGCGAAGCCTTCTTTTCTTAGCGAGCCCAGATCTTTTCGCTGAGACCTCTAGCCGAATTCAAACCGAGCCCTAGTCGGTAGGACATCGCAACTTCGCCAGGACTTCATATTGATAAACTATTGTTTGGCCGAAGTGATTGTTTAAACCCACCAGTCGGTGAGACATGAAACATTCACCAAGACCTTACCCCGACTGTCCTTTGATCATATCGATGTTGTTTTCTATATCACTGTTCGCCAAGACGTTACACCGAAACCACCATGTCTTGGTGAGACCTTTTCTAATAACATCTTTTGGCATAACTTCGTGGCTTCGCTAGGACTTCTCCGCGAGATCCTAACTCTTGCCGAAACTTTTGCTCTGGAATCTCTTGGTCTAGAATTGTGCCTAAACCACGGATGTCCATCAGGTCCGGATTTCTCCGAAATCCACTATCTCCTAGATTTCCCAAAGATCCTCATTGGCCCATTCTGCGTGGAAATTCGTCCCTCACAGATTTCCCCAAAATTTGGCAGAACCTAAAGGAACATGAAATAATTGGATTCGTTTATAATTTGTGATGCATTTGATGATTATTTCATGTCATAGTTGGATCTCTTAGGTGATTTATTGATGAAAGATAATCAGGTTTGATGATTAAGTCGGTGTTTCTTGGTTTTTTCGTTGGAATCTGATCGGTCTGGAATTTCCTAAAATTCCTCTCTGGCTCAGATTCTGCGGATGGTCTTGAAACCCAAAATACGTTGTGGTCATTCTATATGAGATTTAATGATACCTTGACTATATGAGATGCATTTTAGTGGTGTTTTGATGGATTAACCTTTCTTTCCTATGATTTTTATTATGTTTTCATGTTGAATACAGGCTGAATCAAGCAAGGTAGTAGTTGGTTCCTCGTTGTCTGATGCAGAGAGGATTAAACTGGACATAAAAAGCAAGGTCCCTGAGAGTAAGATCACTTATGTCTGGTCAAAAGTCACTGATACAAATGTTGGCCTCTAGGACTATGAAGAATTTAAAGAAAGAATGGCGGCCGAGGACCCTCCTTTGGTGACTAGAAAGATGATGGAATCAGGCCTGTCCCATGTGGCTGGTTTCCCTTCAACAATGCAATGCTATGAGCTGGTCCTTGAGTGCCCTAGGCACTATGATCAGGACACGCAGAGGATAATTGGTCCTCAAGGGAGAGTTATTGCAAATCTCAACCCGGTCTCCATTGCCCAAACCTTCGACATGTCAGACAGATCTCATGTGGTGGGATTCACCATTGAGGCAGCTCAGGAATTCTACAATGACCAGACTGTGAAGTCTTAGCAGCTAATCAATTCCTAGCTGGAGAAGCCTAAGTCACACTATTCCAAGTTGCCTAAGCAGTTGTTCAGAGCCAAATTCAAGAAAGAGTACTATGATGCCATCACATTTCTTAGCAGCATGGTTGGATTGAGGAGTGCTGGTACATTTGAGAATTGGATGTGCCATGCAATTGTAAGGATGGAATGAGAGAAAATTGACTACCATTGGGCAGGGGTCATCATCCAAGTAATTCACAAGCAATTATCCAATGTGTAGCATACAAAGACCTTCACAATGACTTCCTATTTGGTCTATGCACTTGCTAAGTTCCACCCCTACAGAGGATTGGATACAAGAGGCACCTTTGGGCAGGATATTATTTACGAATTTTTCCCTCAGTTACATTGGGGAGGTTCAAATTATAGGAGAGAAAATGATGCATTCACCATGCATATCACCAGAATGCTTCAGGAAGCAGAGCATGTTAGAATTTTAGATCAAGCCAAGGAGCTCATCAAGAAATATGGGGCTTGGTTTATTCAATTTCCAACTTTCTCCTACATTCGGATTGATGGCTGCCAGAGAGCCCCATATAGACTTCTAAGGTATCCCACTAACCACATCATATTGTTGGAAGTAACTAGACAGATTTGTGATTTTGATGCCATTGTCAAGAAGGACAAGCATAAGACTGGATTTGGTGGAGATTTCCCACTAAGGATTGGCACTGGAGAGGTATGTCCTTCCATTGGTTCTACCCAAGCTTCAGAGGAAGAAATAAGTGCTCTTGGCTTGTCTTTCCACCCCAAGAGATCCAGATTCGATATCACGGGAGAGGCTCAAAAGAAGGCCAGCAGATAATATAGCCATAAGGTAAATTTGGAGGACTATTGGGCCAACTGCAGTGATGAATTTGAGGTTAGAAAGAAGAAATTCTCCCGACTTCCAGTCGAGTCAGTTCAATTATATAATGTAAGGGTAGTGCCTGACCAATTGGAAGATGATGGAAACTTGATCCAAGATCATGCCTATGAAGCCATAAAGGATAGGCCAATTGATGATGTGGATTGGTTGGAAGAGGAGAAGACAGAACTGAAACAATTGATGGATCCAGTCCTCAAATTTACCAAGATGTGGCTCAAGCACACTTTGTGGGAGTTGGAGAATAAGGGTGTACAATGCACGTACAACCTGATGGGAGATTTGGATCCCCATTCTACTTCTAAAGAATCTACCAAACAAGATCCTAAGGGAAAGGGTAAGTTGGACTCTCCTCTCAAAGTCAAGATTAAAGGTGTACAAGAAATAGAGGTCCAAGAGACAGAAAAATAGAGAAAGCCAAAGGCCAAGAAGAGGACAAGGACTAAGAAGTCTGAGCAAAGCCCTGAGGCTAGTGATCCTGTACCCAAAAGAAGAAGAATTATAAATTTTTTAGAAAAGGCTAGCTCCAAGATTGGGGTGGAAGAAGTTGTCCCACCAGTAATAAATGTTGAAAGCTTAGAGGAGAAGGCCAAAGTGTATGCAAGGAAGTCTAGGACTCCTTCTCCCAGGGACAGTGTGCCTTAGGCTGACCTACCTCCAGTGGTTTCTCATGAGGAGCAACGTGATAATGTGCCTCCTGCTCATGAAGCTCAAAGTGAACCAGGTGGGGAGGAAAATGTTGAAGATCATCCAGATACTAAAGGTGAAGAATTCCATGTGGGTGATCTCCATAGTGCAGAGGTAGAAATTGAAAAGATAATGCAATCTCCTATGGTTGCACATGCAAATTCTCCTATTAGAGATGGGGCAGTTGAATCTCCTCCAAGGGAAGTAGAGGCAATGAAAGATCCATCACTTGAACAAGAGGAGGAACATGTTGAAGAGGAAGAAAGTAAGATTAATGAAACTCCTAATGAAAAAAAATTGAATGAGGAGGCACCTAAGGGTCAACAAGGAGAAGAAAAATAGGTTGAGGTGCAATTGGAGCCTGCTGTCCAGGAATGGCTGGACAGGGAAATAAAAAGAAAGCAGGTGGTTGTGGAAGATAGTCCATTGAATTGGGATGCACTGCTAGCCAAAATTGGAAAGGATAAAGGTAAGAAGAGGGCTAGGGTGATCTCACGGGTTGAAAGAGACAAGGTGCATAACAAGGTTGTCCATATTGCTACCCCTGTTCCAGATAAAAATAGAGATGATGTAGTTGGAAATGATTATAATGTGCAGACCTTTAATCTTGGGCCTACATCCATCGAGCAGGACATTAAGGATTATGAGGGCTCCAGTACAGTTATTGTGGATAGATTGAGAAGGGAAGTAAAAACCAAGCAGGAGTTGAAGAGAGAAAATGAAAATCTCAGGAAGTGCTTGGAGGAATTAATAAAGCCATTGCAGTCCATTAATCCTTCTTCCTTTGCTAACAATCCTCTACCTCAGGAGACCATAACTGAGCTAGCAAAGATGAAAGCTTCCACCCTTGCCACTGTGAGTTGCTTGAAAGGGGTGCAAGAAAAGGGTGATGAAACTATTAAGGAGATTTTATCAACTGGGAAGGATGTTGTCATGGCAACTGAGCGGTTGAAGGCGGTGTTAGCACAAGACAAGGAAGATACGGATCTTCTTCTACAAAAAACCAAGGTTATTATGGAGTACACCCGAGACAGGTTGGTAAGCGACGGGATTCTTCCTTCCTCTAGGGCTGCCAAACCTTGGGAGTGGTTTGAGGCATTGCAAATTAGGCAGAAGGTGTTGAAAAGGATTCACAAACAGAGGAAGCAGATCGATGACACCCTAACTGGGGTTTACAATGGTTCCATTGCCTTCTTTGAAATCATGACGGGAAGAAGAAAGATCGCGCCCAAGTACTTGAGCCTAGAGTAGTTGAGAGAATGGTGGCATGATGTGTATGCACCACTTGATGATGGTTCTATTTCCGAGCACCAACTGGATGATGTGGCCACCTACCTCGCAGTTATTGATAAGCATGTGACATATAAGGTAGACTGGGATAGGGCTGCCAAACACTCAAGAGAAGAGATTGCGCCCATTGAGAGGTGACTTAAGGTTCTGCTAGTACCACCTGTAGCCAACTTAGATGGAGCATTCTTGAGGCTACATGAAGGGTCAGATCGGCGCGTGGATAATAGGGAAGGGAGCTAATGATGGGCTGTAGCACGATTTGTGCTTCCCTATTATCTTCCTGGGCGTCGTTCGAGCTGCATTACAGATCCTGGGCCGACCTCGACAGGATGTGCATTTAATGCCAGTTTGACCCATTTTGAGGACTCTCTTGGCCGGGTTGTTGTGCCGAGTTATTGCTGCGAAACCCTTGCCTGGCCGACGGATTTCTGGGGATTTCTATATATTGGGCATTTGGCCTCTTTGTAAAGGGTTAGAAAATAGGGTGAGAAAATAGTTAGAAGGTCATAATTTGTAGCTAGAAGATAGAGCAGAGCTAGTTAGAAGTAGATTAAGTTAGCAGGTAGTTGCTCTCAAGCAAATATTGTAACAGAAAACCAGAATTGTTGCTACTGTGGATAATTCGAATATAAGTAATGTCATTGTGATATGGTGCCATACTAGTATTCTCTTGTCTTGCATGGTTCTTGTTTTTCATCTTTAAAATTGCTTTGAGGAAGTCAATATTTAGATTAAATTTGATTCAATAATGTTGGTGATTTGATACTTGAATGTTGTAGCGATCCCTCAGTCCATACTTTTCGCAACCAACTGATTGTTAGTTTCTTTGCAAAGTTAGCATGGACATTTTCATTTTCATTGTGCTTAGTTCAATTGTGAATGTTTGTTTGTTTCAACTGCAAGAAGGGGTTGTGCGAATGAACATTCATGATTTGAAAATCTTAAGAGCCTTAGAAGATTGCACTATTTCTACAAGATTGCATATTTATCTGAGTCAAGTAGGAATCGGTTTTGAGGGATTGGTCCATTCTGAGTGTTGGTTACTTTCATTGTTGATCCTAGGAGTAGTATTAGATTTAGAAATCTCTTTGAAACCCTTACTCTTTTCTATTTCTTTGATCATTGGGTTAAATATAGGATTGAAGTATCACCAGTTTGTCAAATCTGATAAAATTGATTCAGTAGTTTACTTGTAGTAAGGTCCCATTGTGATTACCAGCACTTTCACATTTATCACTGAGTTGTTCATGCATTGTCAAGACCTGACATTAGAGACCTTAGGGTTATCTCTTGAGGCTTGATGATAGAGATTTACCTTTCAAGAGAGATAGGATATTGCATCTTGTCTGTGTTGTTGTTGTGCAGAAAACACCCATCAACACAACCCTATGGCTATGAAAGATTGTATTTGTTGATTCCCCACTTGGACAAGTCTAGCTACACTTATTTTTAGTGAATGGTTAGATGCTTGATCCCACTAGCTCCCCTCCACGGTACTCACTTATACAGGACAACCAAGCATCAATACCCATGAAACTCCCATGGCATACTTTCCATTTCTACTAAAAACCATAAAAGTGTGGGGCGGCTTCAAAACAATTGTTCTTGCACCAACAAATAGATAGGGATTTTGGCCTTTCTACAACAAGGGTTTTAATTCATACTTTCCATTCATAGGAGTTGATCCATCGAGGCGAGAGACCATTTCTGCCCTTATCATCAAAACCAACCAGTTGATACTGGTCTTTGTTCCAGTACCCACTTTTATATCCCGACTGGAAATACTCTTGGCTTTAGAGTGTTATTAGTTGGGTCATTCCCTTGGGTGAGTACTTTTTCCCACAAGGCGGGCCCTCTATGATAAACAAAAGTAAGAAAACATATTCGCAGTTTGATCAACCTTCATTTAGAAACAAAGGGAGAACACACACAATTGGTTTGACTCACACTCGCAAGATGTGTTCAATTTTAGTTCCCAAAATGAAGTGTGGAGGCAATTAATTTATCCCAACCTAAGACCATAAAAAAGCCTTTTGATTCTCAAGATTGTCATGAGGCACGAGAGAAGGGCATACATCTTTTCAATGGTGTTAGCTTGAGTAATAAATCACAAAACAAAGTAGCACATGCTCATTTTAAGACCCACAAAGCAATAATGACTTCTTTTTAAGCACCAAACGAAATGTGAAAAGTTTGTCTTGTTCAATTGTTAAATCCAAAAAATAACTCTAGTAAGTTTGTGTCCTAAAGTTCATTTTAAGCCCTTTTGTAACAAGAAATTGAAGTGTTCTTTTTAGATCCCAAAAGGAATCTAGTATGTCCTAAGCATGAAAGATAACAAAATTTCTTAAGAGAAAAAATTGAGTTCTCTTAGAGTATTAAACAAACACTAAAGTGTTAAAAAAAACACTTGGTATCATGAAAGAATGATATCATCATGCCTCTTTTCTTCTTTACTTTCGATCAAGCCAACCTACAAGAAAACCAGTCAAATCTGCAAAAACAGAGGTTTGGAGATCAGAGAGCAATCCAAATGATCAGAATTTGAAAAAAAACATGTGTCATAAAACTAATTTTCACTTTTTACTTCCCTTTAGTGGTGGAACCTGTAAAGGCAGTGCAGTTTAAAATTTCCAGTGGTGCTATATAGCACTTCTTAATAGTTAGCATCACTCTACAGTAGGGATAAAGAGCATGAAGGTGTCGCTATTTCAACCAGTGGTGGAGTTTTAAATTTATAAAGATTCCAGCGTGTGAAAAAGACTCAGCAGCGTCGTTTGAGATTTTGAATTATGGGTAGGAAACAGAGAGCGTCGGAGTTTGGAATTTGTAGTGGTGCTATATAGCGACATTGGGATGCCAATAGTTCCAAACTATGATGCTTGTCTGCTAGTAGTGGAGTTCCCTGTAGGCACAAAAACAACAAAAAATCACAAAATTTGGTGAAAAAATGTGATTAGAACTTCCAGTCTGCCCACCTTCTAGCGCCAAAATGTGAACCAAGATCCTAAACCTGCATAAACACAAGAAACAAACACCATAATAGATCAAATGAAAGTTTGTATCATGATTCCCCAAGAAATCCATTTGAATTGCAAAGGAAAAGAAATTAAATTAAGAACATAAACAAGCATAAACCAAAGATATTAAATCCTATTCAAATGCAAAGCAAACTCCTAATCTCTTGGGGGAATTGGTGCCAATTTGATGTGAAAATTGGCCCTTTCCCAACTCCAATGATGAAATTTTGATTGGTGATGAAGAGTGATCCACTTTGTTGATGATTGAAGTATGCTCCAAGATGAAAATTTGCATAACCTAGCTAAGATTGGATAAAAATGGATGAGAATTGCTATGGATTTGAGTATAATAACTTTGCTCAAATTGTGGATGGATGAAATGAGGAAAGAGACCTCTTATTTATAGAATGGTAAGATGGAGAAATTCCCAAAATCGAACAATGTAGGACTAACATTCAACCAATGGAAAGGTGCCACTTGTCAAAAGATGGATGGATGAAGGATGTGCACATTTTGATGAATGTGCCCATAAATGCAATTAGGTGATATTTGAAATTAGTGAAATGACATGTAAGAGGGAAAAGCAATGTCTTAAATTCCACTTGGCTCAAGGAAAAAGGACTTATTAGGTGAAGTAAATGTCTTGTTGGAAGGATAAAATCCACTTGGATTTTCAATTCAAATTTGAGAGAATATTCCTCCATTGTGCCATGTTGAGAGAAAATAGAGATTTAATAAATGAATTAAATCTATTTTCATGTGCAAGTGGCAAAAGCTAGAGGATGGGACATGGATTAGGATTAAATTAGTCAAAGGTTAATTAATTTAAAGAGAGATTAGATGATGTGACAAAATTTGATTTAGATTTATAGGTTGATTTAAATCAAAGATGAGAAGAATGTGATTATAGACTTAGTTAAATAAATATTTTGTTTTATTTAACTAAAGGGTATGGTTGGTTAGCTTAAATTAAACAAGGTTTAACTTATTTAATTTAATAGGTAGACCTTAGAGATTTAATCAAATAAAGGGAATTATTTAATTAAATATGGACATAGGGTTAATTAGATTAGATAGATTGATTTAATTAACAAGAGAGAAAAACTTAATTAGATAAAATGATTTATTTAATTAAGAGAGGAAAATTGATGAATTTAATCAAATAAGGGTATTCTATTAAATGGTTAGACTAAGGGATGATTTGGGATGAAATGGTGTTAATAATCAGAATCAAGTATGTCGATATATTTTCCATGTCTACAGTTCTGGTAGAATGTTTTTGATCCACATTTCTTCATGGACGTGTGTTATGGCCTACATTTTGAATGGAGAGTTTCTCTACACATATTTTATCTCGATAATGAGTTTCCAAATTTGATGTGTATAAAAAAGTATGTTTTGAAGTGATAGAAGGGTCACTATGCAAGATTATCAGGTGGGTCACTGTTTCAAATTGATGCGGCAGTGGTTTGCAACATGCACCCTCTAGAGGTAGCATATAGATGACCATTGGGACTAGATAGGTCCTCATTGGGAAACACAAGGAATGTTCCTTCTTGTGGTGTAACGTGTGGGTTATTGGACCTAACCTATTTACACATTGGGACACGTTTGGTTAAGGAGTGTTTATGCGGTCGACTTGTGGATATTATTTCCATGTTTTGGGACAACACATGAATGTAATTGTAAATGTAATTCATATATATATAGTTGTCTAGGATCCATCCTAAGGACTTGTAGTGTGGGAATGCTATGTAATTAGGGCTTCAATATGAATATCAAAGTGATGTAATGTGAGTTGCATTCCAATCATTGTGCACTATTATCAGAAGATCATATGCATTGTGTGGAAGACTTTTGATCTTCTTCAGATCAGAAGAAAGTTGAGTATCCAGCCATGAAGGTCTACAACTCCTATTCAATATTTTGGTGGATTGGTGTCTTAGTAGCTGAGTTGGTGCTCAAATTTTGGTTTAGGGGATTGGTGTCTCTTGTAGGTTGATGCCTACAAATGCATTCATGGATTGGTGTCTCTGGTAGGTTGGTGCCTACTTCATATTGTAAGTTCTCTATATTTATGTGAGGCTAGATTTGGATAGTAGATCCAAGTAACTATTCTCATCATGGCTTTCCCCTTCTTGGTTTTCACATAGATCTGGTGTTATCATGTGTGAATGTGTTCTCATGTTTATCATTTGATTAGTTGCTTAAATGTTAAGAGTAAGATTTGGAAATGCACCTAAGGGTAAATTGGATTTGAAATTAATGTTTTTGTATATACTAATTCACCCCCCTCTCAGTATATTGTGTGCCCTTCAGAACTATTCTATATAACCTCTTAATTCTTATCAATTTGTTCATTTCATATATCCATTTAGGATAGTTGAAAGGTGTTAGAAGTGGAACTAAAAATTTCTCCATGATGAAAAAAGAAGGAAATAACAAAAATCAAGAGGAATGTAATCACAACGACAAGAAGAATCCCCCAAATCCACTCAATCAAACAACCCCCCAACAATATATGAGCCTAGTACTTTATAATTAGTGTGATTATATTTTTCACTTGCCAAAAACAACAAAGTGGTCTTGATCTTGTTACATGCAAATATCAAATTTGGCCACAAAATCGAAGGACTTTTTTTTTGAAAAATGAGATCAATCTATTCACACCACTGAAATTACATGAAAAACTATGCACTTTCTAAAAAAATATTCACCCAAAAATGTTAGCATAAGAGTGAGAACAAAGACCTTGAAGTTCCCAAAATGAGAATGACTCAGCAACGCTTGTGAGAATCTACAATTTTGTAAAATAAAAACACCAAAATAAAAAACCATTTGCACCACTGCAAAGAGCATAAATTATGCCCCAAATAAAAAAAATTCTCACAAAAAGGAGGTTTTGATCCTGAGTTATGAGCATTTGAAACTCACCCTCCAAAACCAAATCTTCAATGGAGAGGTGGGGGAAAATTTTAAAAGGGCCAGGTTGACATCATGTTGACATAAACAAACAATATTCTTTGAAAATGATGGATTAAAATTGATGGCTAGATGGTTGTCATAGGTTGGTCGAGTTGCTTGAAATATTATTTTATTAGTGAAATATTCTAACTACGACAAAATATTCGAAATGTGTCAGAATATATTGTTATTAAACTATTAGTTTGAAATCCTCCAACTGATAGTCGCTATTGGTGTCAGTGGTGGGGTCTGCCCATGCCACATGGCGCTCTGAGAGTGCTCGCATACCTTGTTGCATGCAATGGGGTACATGTCTATATATATATATATATATTAATTTTCTAAAAATATGAATATATATTTAAAAATTTAGAAAATTAAAAAAAGATTAAATATTTTTTCAACCGTACTAATGACCTGCAAATTATAGTGATCATATGGTCGTACAAATGACTAAGGAGGGCAATTTTTTCTTTGATGGCTTCGAGTAAAGTTGCCTAATTTTGATGAATTGATAGTTGATATTGGGGTTCTTGGGCCTATGGAAGGGTCAAATTTGACCCAAAATGCTCCAAAATTGCATCTACCTCTCGGATTTGGCAACCACTCTTCAACTTCATACCCTCATAGATATGGCCTCATATATTTGATTTGGATGAAACAAAAGGAAAATTTGACTTTCTCAAACAACCCGAACCCAATGGTGAGCTCATATTTGCACCAATAAGCTCCAAAACAAACCTACAATACAAAGCCACAAAGAGGAACCCCCTAGAATTTGGTATTTCTATCAATTTTTTCTCATTCTCCATATCATCATTCGATGCAAGAGAAAAGCATACTCAAATTTTCAATATATACTAAGATATCTTCAAAAAGACTAACCAAAGGCACTCAACTTGCTTTAATACCATGTAAGAGTTGGCTATGGAGATAGCCACCCAAGATGTAGAGGCCAAATGGAAAGCACAAAGAAAGTAGATCAATATGAAAAGAATAAATTGTATTCTTATCAACAATGCAAATAAAATTGATATACAATGTATGAGGGACCCTTGGATATATAGCCAAGGTGAAACATAGGATTAGAAAAGATCACGACATGTGTCTTAATCCTATGTCATGAGAAAACTAATTTTAAATGACCTAGGACACACTTGTATTAAATGAAAAAAGGTGGGCGGATGGGTGGGTGCCTTTCCACACAGTCTTTGTGGAAAGGCCAAGATCTAGCAAGGCAAGGTGGCTTTCTACTTGGCATGGGTGAGTTGGCACTTCATGGAAGCAAGGGGTTATCTTTTCAATGGGAGATCCCCTTTGGGAATGATGATCGAGTAAGTCAAATGGGGAGTTGGTTGTAGATTTGATGTTTAATTAAGGTCTTCTTGCCAAACATGCCTCTTGCGTCAGTGTTTAACAAGTAATTATGGGCTAGATCTATAGGTGATTAGAGTAGATATGGACCGCCTCCCCAGTGGAGTCTCATGATGTGACACCATGCATGTTTATTGCTAGGTGGTGGGCGAGTAGGAATTTTGGGAGGGCACACATGCTTTTGCACAACATAGTAAGTACGACAAGTTTTGATGGAACAAGATCTTTAAATAAGTAGGTGGCAAGGTTTAGCCCAAAGCTTGGCTTCTTTCTCTCTTTTTTTCTAGTGTGGTCTCTATTTGAAGGCATGGCGGAAAGATCAAGGTTTATAGTGGAGATGTCGACAGAGTCACTAGTATGCTTGGGGCTTGACACCCCCATCCATTTGGATTGCAAAGTTCAGCAGATGACTTTCAAGGCAATTATCGACTAGCGTCTGAAGAGGATTATACTCAGGATCGAGCATCATGTAATGGTGGCAATCAAGATGATATTGGGTAAGGGGCATTTGGCATATCGGGAGACATTCTGGGTCAACACCCATATTGTCTCTCGGTTCCTGGATTCTATGCTTGACATTTGAACGCCAAAAGCAGAGGTGAAGGTGATAGTATGTAAGCTCTTCAAGAAAGAGCTTTTGGGTGGATTGGATGAAATCCTACAATCGACATTCCTAGGTCACGACACACCTTAACCTTGTGATCTTCCACTAGTCAAGGATCCTAGTGAAGTCATTAAGGTTTATTCCCTACTTTTGGAGGTAAAAGGAATGGCTCTGGTTAGGCACTGAAAAATTGTGACATATGGGGCAAGCTTCCTCAAGAAGTTGTTGATGATTGAACCTATAAATCATTTCAAATGAGTCCCTAAATTCGATCAATTTGCTAAAATAAATGATTTCTAGGTGGTGGTAGGGTAGTTTAGGGTTATCAATTTAAAGGACTTATCAGATATAATGGTGTCAATCTAGTTTTTTGTTTCTTAATTTTGTTCATAATTATCATGTTGAAACATAATATGGTTGGCTGGAATACGGTTTTTGGGGTCAATGGTTGGCTCTACGTTGACTGGAAACCACAGGCGGGCTGATTTTGATGTTCCTTTTTTGCCAATTGGTGGGGTTTGGGCGTGTCTGTTGTCTGGTTGTGGAACTTTGTATTTTTTTGGTATTGAATCTCTCTGGTTTATGCTATGTAGATGGTTGTATTAATCTTTTATTATTAATAGAATTTCATCTTACGTATGAAAAAGAAAAATATTAAATGACAAAATATAAGATAAGATCTAATGCCAACTAAGACTTCTAGAAAGATTCTTAGGAACTAAGTAAACTTAACATGTGAATGGGACCTACTAGGTGAACTAGTTATTTAAGAAACCTTAATCACACCAACATCTTCCACAACCAATACCATCCATATATGTTGTGAGAAAGTAGCTCTTGTAGTCAAAAAGTGAAATTTTGAGTGGTCCATCTAATAATCAAGGTGATAGCATTCGTAGCCTTCCAAATTATCAAGAAGATAATAATAATACCCATACTTTGCAAGATTCCAAAGTGACTAAAATGGAAAAAAATGGAAAACATTGTTAGATGCACAAGACAACTAAGAGGGGGTGTGAATTAGTTATTCATTAAAACATTCAATCCCTCATCAATATTTAAACCCTTATCATGCATTAGCAGAATGTAAACATATGAAACAATAATGTAAACACATACAAACACATAAGAACGCTAGATTTACGTGGAAAACCCAAGAAGGAAAAAACCATAGTGAGGATTAGCTCGAATATATATGAATAACAACACTAAATATAATTGAGCTCACTTCCAAGGGCTCACTGCCCAGAAAAAGAAGAAAGGGTTCACTACCAAGAAGAAAGAAGAATAGAAGAAAATTGTTATAGAGAGATTCACTATCTCAAGGAAATAGGAGAAATCCACCACTGAAAATTTATGTCATCTACAACCATTGACTCATTGCCTCCAGCAACTTCAAGCACACTAGAAATGTAGACCCTTTTTCTCACTACATTGAGTCATAGACATTAAGCACACACTCAGATCACCACACTAAATGAAACTCACATCTTTCACACACCTACAAATCCACACGCATCTCCAAAAATTCACCTTGCTTATATACCATCCATGACCTAAGAAATCCCAATTAGGTTGGCCTAAATGAAATGTATGCACCTAAAACACGCAACACCAAAATAAGTTGACACCAAACACCTATACAGTGGAAAGAAGTGAAGGAAAACAACACCAAGGGTTAACTAGGACCCAAATATGAATCACCATGCTACTCAACACATCCACAATCCACAAGCTATCTCCACAAATAATGCTAGCATGCTATCTCGGCCAAACCTGAACTAACACTACAAGTGACCACATACATTCTTCTCCAGGCCACGCGGATCACACAACAACACTTCATAGCATCCACACAAAATCTTAGAATATTCTAAATCATCAAAATATTTTTTAATTTTTCCACAACCACTTGAAACTGAGAACACCATTATTTTGTGCAACCAGACACACTACCATAGAACACAACTCACTAACCAACCTTGCAGAACACCTCAAAAACCTAAAACCTTAAGGGAAGGAAGTTACAGAAAATATAAGAATGTTTCCAAGTCCTTAAGACAATAAACCTCACTACAAATAAATGTGGAGCAATCTCATTTATCCTAGACAACCTTCTACAAAAATAGATAAACTATCAACCACAACTTTCATTGCAGAAAATGATCCAAAACCTGAAACTCGAGATATAGAACCTTTGAAAAAAATTGATCATCATATCCAAATTTCCCAAGCATATCTTCAACCATGAAGAATTTTGGATCACAACACTAAACACATATATGTCTCACCACACACTGTTTTATTCAAATCTTCTCAAAAGCACTTGGAAACCAAGTGAACTTACTGTAACTGCAACTCTTATCCATCAAGACATCAATGAAAACACTGATGAAAAAACCACAACACCTTCTTATCAAACTAGAACACATCCATACTAGCACAAGAACTTGACAATACCAACCATCTCCATACTGATGACATCAATGACCAACACTAGCAGCATATTTGCAACAAACATGGTGTTCCAAGTTGTCATGATAGCTTAAAGCTTGCTTCCCTTGAAACATAGAGAAAAATGTGTGGTATATAGTGTTTTCAACATGTAATGATTAAAAGGTGTATGATCTAAAGGTTTAAACACACTTACACTTTCCCTAATTTTATTAGAAAAAGAGATCTCAAAGGGGTAGGGTTGACTTTCAACCTTAAGGTGAGCCAACCCTATTTTGGGATATGTTGTTTTCTTATGACAAAAATGATTGATTTACAATATTTTGGAATTATTTAAAGTGCATAAACCAAATGAATTGTATGACCTAACACTTGAAATACAAAGTTGTATGATAATAGAAACATAAACGATAGTTTGTAGGCAGATCTAGGAAGTGCAGAAAATGGAAAACTTGCTCAAAAAAGGGGGTTTTGAGACTCCTAACAAGGACTCATTCGCCCAAGGGTGAATGGGTCTTTGTACAAGGGTTTTTCTCAACTTCTGGGATCCTTTGGTGCAAGATCTAAGCTTCAAATTGATGCAGGCCTTACTATCGAAAAGTCAAAAATAAATCTTGAATCTAAGTTTTTGTGTCTTGACAACAAATACAACTTTGCAAAGTTGCTCCTTCAAGATCTTTTGAATCCTTCTCCACTTGTAAATCTACACATACAAAGAGAAAAGAAAAAATGTTTGTTTTTTTGTGAATGGGGGTTTCCCTTAGTCAAACCCCATGTTGGTAATTAAACCTTGATAATTAATGAAAAATGAAGGAATTGATGAATGAACACTTGTTACAACTCACCAAACCCTTAATGGTTGACCTTAGAAGACTGAAGTCAAACACATCACTCTAAGGCTTGTATCTTTCATGAATTTTCTTGCTTGATCAATTTATTTAATGCTTGAATGCTTGAAACCTACATCACAATGTTAGCTCCAAAACATGACATGAACATACATGAACTTTGACGTGATGATATGCTCTTGATTGCTATTGTAGATGATTGATAAATCTGCTCTTTAATGTTCTTGACAATAATGTTTTCTCTTGTGAAAGTTTCCTTAATGCTAGATCATGCTTCTTAGATTTGAATTGATAAAATAACTGCATTTATACTTGTTTATCTGATTTCCCAAAAAATAGATTCCAAAAGCCAACATTTGAAACTTGAATTTGAATCATTAAAATGTCACCAAAAACATATTAAAAATTTGGTCCTAAGACTTAAAGGGGATCTTAGGACCTAAGTCCAAGACACTCAATTTCCAAAGTGATTTAATTAATGTTGGAAATTATTAATATAGGTCTCCCTTTCAAAAAAACGAATAATAAGGCTTTGGAATGCATAATTTGGTCAATTAGAGGCTTAATTATGTCCAATTAATTAAGGGGATACAAACATAGTGTGAAATTGTAAATGTATACAATTTTCTACACTATATTTAGCCCCCACTTTAGTGAGAGTATGAACTTACACTTAGACTCACACTAAAGTAGACAAATATGTGTCAAGAGGGGTCCAAGTGGATAAATATTAGAAATATAGGATAACAAAGATCAAGGAGGTGGCCAAGCCCCTACAATAAAAGATCCCATGGAAAACCAACACAAGGAAAAAGGGACACACAAGATGTATAAGATACGAACAAAATAATGAGATACACAAGCATGCAATGTCAAAGTTAATGCAAAAGGGGATGGACTAGCCACTTTTACCCTAGTGTCCATCAAATACACTCACAAGGATGTAAAATCACTTATGAAACACATGGCTCCACTAGCGAGCAAGTTGCATTATGCTCGGTGACCATGAAAATACACTCAAAAGGGCTAGTGTAATTTTGGTATACACTAGTTGAGCCCCAAAGGCAAGGTGAGAAACACACACTAAGTCTACAAGGTGTGTACTCACAAAAAGGTGGCAGATGGGAAAGTCATGCCAAGTCTATAAGATCTCAAATGTCAACCATTCCAAAAGTTATACTCCCTGATAAGTTTGATAAGGTGCCACGAAATGAGCATGCTTCACAAGGATAGAAAGTTGTATTATGCTAGACACTCATGGAATATGGAAAGGTTTAAATGCAATAAATTTGCAAAGATAATCAAAGGTTTTTTGCTTAATACATGAGAGGTATTATCTTAGGGAACATCACACTTGACATCACCACCAAGAGAGGACTATCCAAGGAATAAAATATTCACACCTTATAGAATGCAAACCATA
>VDFB02192613.1:422062-457626 GCA_007258455.2 Sequoia sempervirens | reverse complement strand
TTAACCATTATTGAGCTTTTGGAAGGGTTTGGATGAGTTTGGGTTTTCTAAGCTTTATAAAAAAATCTCTAGAATTAGTAAAAGGTCTTGACTAATGTAGGGAAAGCATAGATATCCCTCTCACCATTTTCATTCACCTTTAGGACCTAGCAAATAAAATATCAATCCTTGTCAAAATTATTTTGTTTCCTTCAAAGTGCTAGATATACGCATAACACTGCCCAAAATTTTGAAACAATCTTCTCAATGAAAAGTAGGGTAGTGGCCTGATGAAAGCAAGAGCACAACGTTATAAATGTAAAAATATTGGAAATAACCATAATAGTATTCCATCAAAGGATGACAGTATCATAAGAGAAAAGATAGCCTTAGAAGATCCCAAGGGGCAGTCTTAGGAAGTATCAAGTGTAGAGTTTGAAATAAAGATTAAAGGGAATACTTTTACATGAAGCTCAATTTGATTACCTATTGGAGTTTTCATTTTATGGTAAGTTTTGAGATGGATAGTGCAATAAAATGGTAAAGTTCAGTCCCATTTTCTAGGACAGTTATACAACATGGTTTCTTTTTTAGTAGGGAAACATGGTTTTGGAATGATCTTTTGGTCATGGAAGTGAAAGATTTACAAAAGTCTATGAGAAGAGGCATTGGTCTGCTCTTTGAATGCAACATTGCAAAATTGAGGATATGTAAAATTAGGGTGGTCAATGTCTCCTCATAGTAAAATGGAAGAAGGCTTTCAATCACTAAAAGTTTGTATGCTTGTAGATATGTGAGAACACTAACATGGAAAATGAGTATTACGACCAAGACAGTAATAAAATAAGCAAGGAAGGCTATACCTTCGAATTTTCATATGTTTTTTTGTACAAACATACCCAATCCCACTAATAAATTTTTCAATAACAATTTACCTGAGTTGAAACCGATAACTTATATCAAAATATGCACTAGTGACTACTAAAGCTAACAAGTGCTGACAACTAGAGCTCAGATAAACTTAAGGGAGTGATCAATCTACTTAAGAGGATTGCAACACTCTTGTAGCATGAATAATACAATGGAAAAGTGTTGATGAAGTAACAATAGTAGGAAGGAGAGAAGACAAACCTATAAAAGGCTAGAATATCAAGGTTTGGGTGTTTGTGGGCATGTGATAAGGGAGTAGACTTGTTGAAAAACTTTGGTAGAAATCCATGTACATATCCTTAAGAAGATAGTCCTAGTAAAGGGTAGTTAATGCTATGAAATGAGTAAGAAATCATTCAAGTGAGCTTGGAAATTACAGATCAGTCTAGGGTTACAAAGACAAGTTCACCAAATTCCTTTACAAGACGGTAGAAACTTTTATTAAATGGACACACTAAAGAAAATATAGAAGGTTGCATACAAGGTGTCATGAAATGCCAACATGATGGTCACCTGAGAGATGCTATCAATTTATAACCATCAAATGATAGAGCAAAGAATAAGGCATGGTTTTTGCACATTCCACAATACTTTCATAATTAATAGAATTAAATGACAACATGATGGTAACCTAAGAGATGCTATCAATTTATAACCATGAAATAATAGAGCAAATAATAAGGCATGGTTTTTGCACATGCCACAATAATTTCATAATCAATAGATGTAATCACAAAGACCTTATAGGATAGTCCTATGGACTACACCCAATAGACCTATTATGACAATATTGAAGAAATAGAGATGTTTATTGTGTGACAAGGTTATTAAAAGTGCACATACAAACATGACATGTGTATGAACATAACACACTAAAATGAATAGGTGGCAATCCAAGATCAATATATTGTAGCTCAATGTGGACAGGAAAGAAGATAGTTTGTTTAAAATTCAAACCCATGGAAGTGAATTGAAGGAAATATAGAAAGGAAATCTAAGTAAGGAAACTTTGAATAACAAAGCAGAGGGAGGTTTACTTGTTTATAACATTGTTTTCCAAAATTGCTAAGTATGAGAGGAGGTTGGAGCATAGTTGAGAACTTTGTAAAGGTGAGATCAAATAAGTCTTTGTTCTCAGATTATTCTAAATAAGATGAATTTTTGTGCAACAACGTTATGATAGTAAACAGTCAAGTCAAGTGTAGGGAGGCAGTCATGGATCTTAATTAGGACAAACTGATAATCACAGTTATCACCTCACAAAAAATAGTGATCTATTGACAAAGATACCAATGGAAAGAAGGGGAGTGATCTTGGTAAGGTTTTTGTGGAGATATAAGACATTAACCTTGTTGATAGTTTCAAATGAATAAGAGGCATTCCTATGAAGATGAATATGTGCGGTACATAGGGAATTTCAATTTAATTTTTTACCAATCTTATTGAACTTTCCTTTCTAGTATTTTATTGATCTCTCAAGATTAAGAGAGATATGTTACTAGGGACAAAAAGGAAAATTCATGAGGATGAAAAATAGTGACAGACCTATGCATGAAAAAGGGAAGTGTTACAATATCATAGTATAGAAGCAAAAGCTATAATCTTGATGATAATGGTCATTTACAAATGGAAAATCATAGCATTTAGGGAAGAGGTTTCCAAGATGAAGATAGTCAAACTAATATCAAGCAACAAATAATAGAGATGACAGTGGCATGGATCTTGAAAATCATATCAAATGGAAGACTAAGTCAACTATAATAGTGAAGAGGTAGAGGTTTCCAAGATGAAGACAGACAAAGGGGTGGTTAACATTCCTATGATAATGTATTTAAGGTTTCTAGAGAGATTCACAAAAGGGGGCTGTCATATAATGCAAAACTCAGTCATAATGCAAGAAAGCAAGGAAAATGATAGTCTCAAACATAGAGAGCAGTCCAAGAAATATACAGAGATGAAGGAATGACAACTCGAAAACATGCATAGGAAGCCATGGAGGTTGTTCAAATTTCCTTAAGCATCCAAGGTTTCAAAGCACAAGAATTTAACAATATAGTGAGAAGGATCTCAATGGAAAACACAATGAAATATATGATAATGTAGTCCCTAAAAATGCCTACCGAAAAGACAATCATGATAGTGATGAAGGTTATTCTAGCCTATGTTTGAAAAAGCATTGAAAGGTTTTAAAGAGACAACCTTGACAGTGTAATGACAAGATATGATTTGAGGAGTATTTTATGAGAGTAGAATAGTAATGAAGTATATGTGAATCTCTTATCATATGAAAACTTTCTACGCTTCCTTAAAGCTATTGACCTTTTCAAACCTCTTTTACACATGTTTTGAAAATCATATCCATTCTTTAACTGTGTGATGGAATCCTTCCTAATACTAATGTTCACTTACATTTTCATACAGGCAAGGATATGACATTAAAATTTGAAGCCATCTTCTAAAAGAGAATTTAAAACTACAAAACTAAAATATTCTAGTAAGTTCAATTTGTTATGTATTTTTCTGGGAAGAAGACATTTAAAATGGATGCTTAAAATGCTAGCATACTAGCAATTATTATAGAAATTGACAATCCTATGAATGTTTTGTAAGTCGTGTTAAACATGCTCTACAACTTGGAATTATTGAACATGATAGCATGAAACCTTGGGTTTTGGTAAATGAGTTTATGAATTTATAGTCCCACAATTATTTAGATATTCGATTGAAGGATTGATTCAATTTCTAAGACAATATGGGGGCAAGTAAACCAAAAAAAAAATCATTCTCTTAGTTTTTCTATATTGTTCCTGCTTAATTCAAGTGACCTTTGGTATTGACTATCATGTGATATTTATAAGTTACAAATTTTAAAAGTAAAACCATTTGTTGTGACCACTTGTCATGCAATTTGGGTTTTTTTGTGCAAGCAAGCCAATTCATAATAAAAATGCAAGTATTTTCATTTATAGACGAAGATCGTGCTACTTATTGGTGGGTATGATAATTTTCTCAATGATTGATATAACTAAATGCTTTAGTTCATATTGTGCGAACCCCAACCTTGGTACCTGCAAAACAACAAGAATAAACGAGTTAGACAAGTGATTGCAAGCCAAAATAAGGATTCCCCATGAAATCCATTTACAACTTCAAACTAGGAAATAAAATAGCAAAGAACACAATGAAAATGATGAAACCAAGATTAAATTCTAATTAGATGTGCAAACTCATGATCCCATGGGGGAATTGGTGCCAGTTTGATGTGAAAATTGGCCCTTTCCCAATTCCTAAGATGCAAGCTTCGAGTGTTGAAGAGATTGATCCACTTTGTTGAAGAAATGGTGAATACTCCAAGCCAAAATCTGCAAAAACCTAGCTATTACTCAATGATAATGGATGAAATTCAAGAGATATTTGAGCATGGTAACTTTTCCTAGACTGTGGATGATGAAATGAGGATATGAGCATTTTATTTATAGAATTTCAAGATGGATGAATGTCCAAATTTGAGCAATGTGGGACTAACATTCATCCAATGATATGATGCCATTTGTCAAGCTATGAATGGATGAAGGATGTGCAAGATTTGGGGTTTGTGCCAATAAATGCAAATATTTGAAATTAAAATTTGTTGAAATGACATGCAAGAGGGAAGGGAAAATATAATAAATGCCACTTGGCTCAAGGCAAAGGACATGTAAGATGAAGTTATTGCCTTGTTGGATGTACATGTTGACTTGGAAATTTTGAATTCAAATTGAGAGAATATTCCAAAAGATGCCTTGTGAGGAAAATAGAGATTTAATAAATGAATTAAATCTATTTTCATGTGCAACTTGAATTATCTAGAGGATGGGATATGAGATGAGATTAAATTAATCAAGGGTTAATTAATTTAATGAGAGGGGTTAGATGATGTGACCTATTTGATTCAAATTTATGGATTTATTTAAATCAAATAAGAAGAATATGACAAGAGATTAATTAAATAAAGATTTTGATTTATTTAATTAAAAGAGATGGTGTTAGATTAAATCAAATAAGGTTTTAATTTATTTAATTTAATGGATAGATTTAGAGATTTAATCGAATAAATTGATTATTTAATTAAATAGGGATAATTAGATCAAATGGATTAATTTAATTAACAAAGAGATTGACTTAATTAGATAAAATGATTTATTCCAATTAAGGGATGAAAGTTGATGAATTTAATCGATAAGGAGATTTGATTATGGTTAGACCGAGGAATGATTCAGAAGAAATGATGTTAGTAAGTTAGGATCGGATGCACAATGTCAATTGGTACATTTTACGTGTCTACATTTTTCCCCTCTTTGAAGCAATGCACTCGTTGCGTTGGTTCAAAGAATAAACGATCTCGATCAAAGCCAAAAAAAATTGATATTTTAAAAACTTGCCCCACTGCTGCATGGCGAGAGAAAACATGCCATTATAATGCCCCCTCGAGAGATCAGACGAAAATTTTAATTTTTTGCGATCTCAAAAAAGGTGAAAATTGAACATGTCTAAAAGGGGTCCAAGAGGCTAAAATGTGTCTAAAACGCAATAAAATGATGAAAAACAAGCCTCAACCGAACAAAAAGTGGTTTGGGGGTCCAAAACTCTAACAGGACAACGAAACAGGGTGAAAAAACCTAAATTTTTAGGCTTAAAAGGGGCCCGAGGGGTCACTTTCAATTCATTTTCACACACCTCCGCTAGCAACCTTGAGATTTGAGCTCTAAATTTCTGGCGATATGGCGCAACGACAGCTTCCCCTACACATCACTGACCGAGTTCGGACGTACCAACGGCCACCTGGCACCGCGGCATCGACATGTGACCCTTACCGAAGCTTCGTTTTTTCATTTAGTGGCTTAATTAATATTAATGCTTTAAAAGAGTGGCTCACCTCCAACGACGCTATATAGCACCGCTCGGCATTCAAACTAAGTCGCGCGGTGTTGTTTTGCACTGCAGCGGTGCAGTTCAGA
Organism: Sequoia sempervirens; assembly: GCA_007258455.2. Lineage (NCBI taxonomy): Eukaryota > Viridiplantae > Streptophyta > Pinopsida > Cupressales > Cupressaceae > Sequoia > Sequoia sempervirens. Next base: position 451,720 of record VDFB02192613.1, on the reverse strand, counting down.
GTTTACAAACTCGGACGCTAGGCTCGGGCTCGGTGGGCTGATTTGATAAACTGCAACGCGACGTCGCCCATTTCACGCAAACTGTGACGCTGGAAGGGAAAGTGCGCCGTGGCGGTGCACTTTTGCACTTTTTGGGCTCGAGCGTCGAAGTTTGAGTAAAATCAAACTGCGACGCCATCACAAACTGCGCCGCTGGGGACATTTTTGAAGTGTTCGGCTAGGAATTTTTCAAAAAATTTAACATGCTGACCTTCCTTGATGCAGGACGCAGCGAGGGAGCTCTACTCTCGGGAGCACCAGTCGCGAGATTTGGCTAGTGTCTTACGGGACCTAAGCGATAGGGACTAGGATTGACTGGGAGTTGCGGGATTGTGGCACATTGCTTATGCAGTGCCCATGCACAATCACCTAGGGATGTTATCAGTACTGGCCGAGAGGTGGCACAACGAGACATCGTCATTTCATCTTCCCACTGGCGAGGCTACTGTCACTTTGGAGGACGTTTGGCACATTCTACGATTGCCTATTCATGGCCGACGGGTGATCTTTGATATGGACGAGGAATGCGAGGCCTGGGTCAGAGTCCTCGCCACACGGGACATCATCTTCTGTGAGGGGCAGATTGAGCTAGAGCGATATAGGGTCATAGCACCTCCCTACCGTTGGGTGATTGCAGCCATCATTTTGGGCCTTGTTGCCCCTGACAGGCGAGGGCGATATTTCAGTCCCGGCTAGGGATACTGCTCGGAGCGGATGGTTCGAGACAGGCCAGTTCATTTTGCATGGGGGCCTGTTCTTCTCGCTTCATTATACAGGGACCTCCATGAGTATGTGTACATGGATGGGAGAGCACTGGGAGCAGGGGTGACCTTACTTCATGTCTAGGCGTGGGAGCACATTTTTGTGCTACATCCACGTGTCGTTCTAGTTCCGATGGGGGCAGACAATGCCCTTGTGGGATGACATAGAGGTGGTGTGTCCTTTACACACACTGGTGAGCACGAGATCCCCTACTGGAGGCGGGTCTTAGACGAGATGCTAGTTTTTACCTGGCGTCCATACCTTGGTCGGCATGGATGGGCCAACGATGCTGATCAACTCTTTTATTGCCGCCAAGACTAGTACATGCAAGGGTGGGAGCATACGATGATCGAGAGGTACCTGCCCAGGCGCGTACAACGTCAGTTCGGAGAGCTGCAAGATCGGCCTGATGACGACTATGTGGCCGTCTTTGCTCGCAGAATGATACAGGTGTCGTGGGGACATGGTATTCCTACCTCTGAGGCAGTCGACAGCTTTCGACACTTGGTAGCCTGACCATGGGCTTATGATCAGGGCCTAGCAGATCCCTGCACCACTCAGGCCTACAAGGATTGGTTCAGACCTCCACTTCGATTGACCATTCTAGGTGAGGACCCAGATCTGAGCAGAGTTAGAGGCAGAGGGAGAGGACAAGGGCGAGGACCGAGGGTCAAGATTCGACATGATCCACCAGTTGTGCCCCCAGTCCTGCCAGGTCACGGGGATGTACACATGCAGGTTCAACAACAGGAACCGCCAGTCCCACCACCATGAGCCGAGGGTGAGGATCAGCCTCACGTGCAGCCACGGGTGCAACCTGTAGGATAGGAAGACACATGGGACACCTTGATTTTGTAGCTGTAGGCCTAGGTTCAGGCGGTGACAGCGGAGAGAGACCAGACGAGGGATAAAAGAGAGCAGCTCAGGGCAGAGAGAGATCAAGTTGTGCAGCAGAGATAGGCTGCAGAGCTACAGGCAGCTACAAAGCTAGGCCTCAGATAGCAGATAAAGAGCATGACAACCTCCTCCTCTCAGGGTACAGTGTCAATGCAATCCTACAGGGATGCTATCCAAGAGGCAGAGTATTACCGACGGTCTTATCATGAGGTTGTACCCAGAGTAGAGTGGTTCCTAGAGTATTCAGAGTGGGCCAACCACAGACCAGCAGAGGGTCATGGTGACAGGGGCGAGGGTAGCATTCACAGGGACCGATCCTGATTGAGATGATATATACTTTTTGTGCTTTATGGGCTCATTTTTGATAGCCTGATGGGCATTTTGTACTGATTGACACATGTATAGTGATCCGATTTATTCTTTGTACTATGACAGTGACATTTTTGATGATATATATGAGCCAATTTTGATGCGATGTACCATGTTCCCTTCTATGCATAGATGATTTATTTCTATATGCTTTGCAATGATGTCTTTATGGATGCATTTATTTATGATGATGTATGTGTTATGATTATGAATAATAGATCTATATTATGTTAACCTATGATATGCAAATGTGATGGTCCGATTTGTGAAATGATAAGATCCATTGTGCACATGCGAAATGATATGTAAATTATGCTTATGAAATGTTAATGAAAGGATTCCTATATGAATTTTGTATGTTTATGCCTATGTGGAATGATTTATGCAATGGATATTTTATTATGTTATCTATGAGATGATATGGATGATGAAACATAAAATGCAATGGTCATAATATGATGCGAATGAAATGGTGTTAATGCATAATGAGATGGTTTTATGATATGCTTAGAATAATGAATGTTATTATCCTAAACGTAATAAATGATGATGTATGTGATGAAATGATATGAGTATGCAATGAAAAGTGATGCAATGATGTGCAATGTAGATGTAATGTCACGATGTCATGATGTTATGCAAGTATGTATGCCTGATGAATTAAATGCTTATATACCTATTTGTTTATGTGAACAATGATTATGAAATGCTTCTGTAGATGTTATGCGATGATTTATATGATAGATGGTAATATGAAATGGTTATGAAATGGAAATGAATGTTTATGCAATGATTGATATAATGCCATGAGATGCAATGTAATGGGTGAAAATGCAATGTCATGGATGCACCTATCTATGAAAAATATTTATGATAACCTGTTTATATGATAATACAAATGCAATGTGTATGTTTCCTATATGATATGTTTATGCGATGTGCTAATGATTTGTGGATGCAGTATCGATGACGATGGTGGTGATGATGATCAATTTTCATAGTACCTTGTTAGTACGGTTAGTAAGAAGATGATGCAAATGCAAATGATGATGATAATGATGATTACTTGCCCAGGAATTGGGATTTTCAAAGGGCCAAATTTTCTTATGTTTGATAACGCATGTGGTACGATGCATCGAGGTATAGAAAACCAGGATGGCGTGATACCTAGTGCAATGGACTTTGACTTAACAAGTAGATAGGAGTATTCTTGTTCACACCTGACATACAGAAACCTTACTAGGATGCACTTTAGAAGTTTCAGACACCTTGGACCAAAACATGGAAAGTAAACCTATCCATGCAATAGTCGACAAGTTTCCCTAGACCTCTTCCATACATACCTAACAAAGCAAGTATTCACCGAGGTTATATTACAAGAACGTCCAACAAGCATAGCAGACAAAAGTTAATGATCGTTGCCCCATTCCTATTTCTCTAAATCTTCTATTTTGGGATATCATCGAGACGTCCTTGGAATGAGCGCAAATAAAATAAGTCAAAAGATAAAGACCAAGTAAACAAACAAGCTGATGATCTTCAATACCGGTAACGAAAAAATGATGTGTTTTCTAAGGATCAGAACCGAAACTTATTGCCAAAAGATAATGCCCATTGTAGGAAGGATTCATCCTGGGACATGTTAGTGGATGGCGGCACATCATTTCGTTTATCCAAAGTGTTCCTTCTAATAAATAATGTCCATTGTAGGAAGGATTCATCCTAGGACATTATGTTATCAGATGATTGATATGGGACTGATTGGATGATGGACTATCGATGCGAAGAGTTGACCAATTTGTTTACGTACTGACTTAGACTTGAGACTTGACGTTTGGAGTTTTACTTTTAATCTACTAGACTTGTTTCTAACTGTTTCACCAAAGGTTGAGGATGACGATCAGTTTATTATGAGTGGTGTTATTGCGGGTGCACGTGAGATGAGATGGATGGATTTTTTCAAATATTTGGATGTTTTTGATGTTTTTACAATGTTTTGAGGTTGTTTTTGGTATTTTTAAGATTTTTGCAAATGTTTTGATTTTTTATTTTCCAATGTTTTTGGGATTTTCTGAGATTTTGACCAAGAGACTAACCTAAAGACCTATCCTAGGGGCCTCGAGGGCTGATCAACAGATCATCCTTGCCTACGTTGTACAGGTAGAGACCACGTAGTTCGACTGACGACTTGACTGATTTACAGATGATGATATACATGATGAGATGTCAGTTTATTATCATGGACTCCTAAAGAACTAACCTAAGTGTCTCGGGGGATGATCAAAGATCAACCTTGCCTACGTTCAAGCTCAAAGATGACGTAGTTCAACAAGATGACTTTGTTTTTGACTTTTTGAATGACTTTTTGACCTGTTTTTGGATTTTGATATGTTTTGATGTTTTTTGGATTTTCTGATGTTTTGATGTTTTTGGATTTTCTGATTTGAGGACTTTAAGAATCATACACGAATCCAATCTAATAAGATCATGCCCCCAGCGTGATGCAATAGACTATTCCAATAAAGGCAGGACAAACTGACCTCGGGGATGGGTTGAGTAGTACTAGGAGGGATCATGATACAAAAACAGGACCAAGCTATGGTGCGGATGCGAGTGGATGAGTGATGGGTGGAGACCTAAATGTGATGGATGATGGAAGCGAAATGGATGGATGATGCCGAACAAGCTATAAAGATCCTGATGGATGGAAATTGCTTATTTACACAAGACGCCTATTTGTCAGGTTTTCACCGAGGTACTTGCCCAAAGTGCCACCAAAGTGGTTTTCACTAGAGGACGATTTTTTCTCTTTACTATTTTTTGATCCTTTTTCTGATTTTTTTGGATTTTTTTATTTTTTTATTTTTTTATTGTCACCAAGATGCCTGTTTGCCAAGTTTTCGCCGAAGTAACCATTTTTTCAGGACATTTTCTGATTTTTTTGGTTCTACTCCTTGAAAGATTTAGGCATAAAACTTTTTAAGATGAGAGTTATTCATTGGCTCCTGCAGAGGTTCCCCTTCGGGTGTTGATAACTAATATGCCCCTGATTTGTAACTTGTGATGACGAATGGTCCCAACCAATTGGGTTCAAACTTTCTTTTGCTACTTGGGTTTGGGACATTCTTCTGATTTTCTTTTAAGACTAGTTCTCCGACTTGGAAAGTCCTGCTTTTGATTTTCTTATTGTAGCTTTTTTTGAGTCTATTCTGATAGACTTGCAAGTGATTTAAAGAATCCATACGTCTCTCATCTAGTAACTCCAGCTCATTTAGTCTTGATACCCGGTACTCTTCATCCGTGATGAGGTTTTGCAGTGATATCCTGAGGGATGGGAGCTCGATCTAAATGGGGAGTACGGCTTCTGATCCGTAGACCAAAGAGAAGGGGGTGGCGCTGGTGGGTGTGCAGATGTTGGTTCGATAGGCCCAAAGGGTGGGATTAAGCTACAAATTCTAGTCATGACCTGTGTCATTGACTATTTTATTGAGGATTTTTAGGATGGTTTTGTTGGTAGCTTCTACTTAGCCATTGCCTTGGGGATAGTACGGGGTGGAGAAGCGATGTTGGATTTTGAATTTCTCGCACAAGTCACGAACCTCCTGGTTCTTGAATGGTGTCCCATTATCTGAGATAATGGCTTGTGGGACACCGTAACGACAGATGAGATAGTTTAGGATGAATTTTGAGATCTGCTTCCCAGTTATATATGTCATGGGTATGGCCTCCACCCACTTCGTGAAGTACTCAGTTGTAGTTATAATAAATTTGTGGCCATTGGATGAGGTGGGTGTGATTTTCCTAATGAGATTGAGTCCCCACTGTGAAAAGGGCCATGGTGTGACAATGGGATGAAGCTCTTGAGCTGGAGCATGGATGAGATCCCCATGCTGTTGACATTGTAGACACCTTCTAGCATGATCATGTGCTTCTCTCTCCATTGTGGGCCAATAATACCCCATCCTCAGCAGTTTCTTGGCTATGGTTATTCCACTCAAGTGTGAACCACAGATACCATCGTGTACTTCAGTTAGAGTGGTTAATGCCTCAGCGTTTAAACAACGAAGTAAGGTACCTTCTATGCTTCTACGGTATAAGGTATCACCTAAGATGACAAATCTGGACGCCTTTTTAACAAAGGTTCATTTTAGGTTTGATGGTAGGTCAGCGGGTATGACTCCTATGCGAAGATATGTGTAGATGTCATGATACCAAGGATCACCGGGACCAACAATTTCACACATGAATTCTAATTCCGGTACCTCGAATGCGGTAACAAGAAGCTGCTCGATCAGGAATTCATACTTTGGAACGTTGTGAGGGATGTCCAATAGGGACCCAATTGTTTCCATGGCATCTGTTGCTCTGTTGTTGGTTCTAGGAATTTTCTCAAATGTTATTTCTATAAAAGATTCCTTGAGAGTCTCCACCAATTTCTTGTATAGAGTGAGCTTGTCATCCTTGGTCTGATATTCATTATTGACTTGATTTATGATCAACTGAGAGTCTCCATACACTTTGAGAGCTATGATGTTCCATTGCACTGCTATCCTGAGACCTATGGTTAAGGCCTCATATTCTACAATATTATTAGTGCAAGGAAATGCTAATTTGTATGACCTTGGTATGCAATCCCCTTGTTGGGTGATGAAGAAGACACCAGCTCCTGATCTGTGTTGTGTGTATGAGCCATCAAAGTATAGTTTCTAGTGGTTGGCTATGTTGAGGTTAAAGATGGATTCATCTGGAAACTTTGAGACAAGAGGATTCTCAGAATAAATAGGTTCTTCTACTAGTTGATCTGCAATAACTTGGCCTTTAATGGCTTTCTGCTCTACATACTTGATGTCATACTATGACAATATCATCACCCATTTTTCCATTCTTCTTGTGAGCATTGCCTTTGATAAGAGATACTTGAGGGGGTCAATTTTGGAAATGAGCTTTATCTTGTGTGCCAACATGTAATGTCAAAATTTTTGAGATGCAAATACTACTGCGAGGCATGTTTTTTCAATGAATGAGTAGTTTAGCTCATGACCGACCATTGTCCTACTGATATAGTAGATAGCCCTCTCCGTTCCATTTTCATCATGCTTAGCTAAGAGAGCCCCAAGGGCTACTGTTGTTGCCGACACACATAAGATCAATGGCTTCTTTAGGATGGGTGGCATTAAGACTGGTGGTGTCAATAGATATTCCTTGATTTTATTGAACACTTTTTCGCATTTTGTATCCCATTTGTATGCTACCCCCTTGTGGAGTAGGTGAGAGTATGGGTTCTGCTTGTCTTCCAGTTGTGCTATGAATCTTCTGATGGATTGGAGTCTGCCTTGGAGGCCTCTCAATTGTTTTAATGTCTTTGGTGCTTCCATCTCGAGGATTTCTTTCACCTTTGCCGAATCCACCTCGATGCCCCTCATTGATACTATATATCCTAGGAGTTTACCTGACTGTACGCCAAAGACGCACTTCTTAGGATTTAGTTTGACTTTGTATTCCTCCAGTCTATCAAAGATAGCACTTAGGGTTGCTATATGATCTTGTCTTTTTCTTGACTTAGCTAGAATATCGTCGACATAGTCTTCAACTTTTTTATGAATCATGTCATGGAATATCAACGTCATGGCCCTTTGATAGGTTGCTCCTGCATTTTTTAGGCCGAATGGCATCATGTTCCAGCAGTAGGTCCCCCATGGACAAGTGAAAGTTGTCTTATGTTGATCTTCTTTTGCTATCATGATCTGGTTGTATCCTGAAAATTCGTCCATTAGTGATAACATCTCATGTCCTGCTATCATGTCTACTATCATGTCGATGTTGGGAAGTGGGAAATCATCCTTCAGACATGCTTTGTTCAAACCTCTGAAGTCTATACAAATTCTGATGGCTCCATCATGCTTTGAAATAGGTACCAAATTTGACACCCATTCTGGATAATCTATTGGTTGGATAAATCCTGCATCTAACAACTTTTTGAGCTCCATTTTGACCAATAAGGCTATTTGAGGATGCATTTTTCGAAGCTTTTGTTTGACTGGCCTTGCTTCTGGATACACCGCTAAATTGTGAACCACAGTCTCTGGGTCAAGCCCTAGCATGTCAGCGTAACTCCATGTGAAGTTTATTTTCCTTTCCCTTAGGAATGCTGCTAGGAGTTCTTACTCTTCTAATAATAGTGATTCTACATAAAATGTGACATGCGGGGTCTCCTTTGTTCCTAGGTTGACAGGATTGCATTTTTCGGCCAAGATTGTTGACTTCTCCTGATGAATAGCTCTTAAAGGAAGATTGAATCCTTCATCCTCGGGTGCCTTAGAGAGGTTTTCACCATTGGATACGTCCTTTCCTTTTACTATTTTCTTGTCAGAGAGTGCCACAGTGTGGTTTTCACTCAAGGACTTAGATATGATTCTTAGTTTCTCACTTTTGCGACTGAAGGATTCAATCATTTCCCCGTAATAGGCATGTGTGTCCAACTCCATTATAAACCCTGCCTTATGATCTCCATTTGGAATGTTATCCCTCAATCCCATGAATTCTGAGAGAGCCTCATCATTTTTGAATGTATCAAGAACCGGTGGTCCTCGTTGGTCGTAGTCGATGAGTTGGGGATATACTAAGCGGATCTCATGGTTTTGATGGTATGTTTCAAAGGAGAGGGCGCTAATCATACACAGGGTGGTGTCCTCAAATAACCTAGGTAGATTGGTCATGGTATCCTCCTCATCGCTACTAATATAGGCCTCAGTTATAAAGTTATGTATATCTCTACCTATGGATATTGGTGAGCGTACTTCTGCTAGTATTGGCTGAGGAGAAATATTAACCATTCTAATCGGAGGACTTCGGCCACGTATGGTTATACTCGGAGGGGTACATCCAAGGCCAAGATTTGTTATCGGTCACGTCTCTGGCATGATAGGTATTATGAGCCCATTTTCCTTTTGTCCAAGTCTTTGGTTTATCTCGTAGCCCATGGCGAGCATCATTTGTAGGCCCTTGCTTCTCTCATCCATTGGTAATTCAGGTGTCGGTCTTTCATCTTGATATAGCATACGTGACAGATCTGCCTCAATAACCTCCTGGCCAAGGTCTCCCCAGCTTGTGAATTCGAGATAGTATTCAGAAGACGTTTGTGATGTGGAAGCTTGGTTTTCTTGTGGCCGTCCCCGTGATCTTGGAGATTGTGGTAACTCTCCTATCACAAAAGCATTGTTAGGGAGCTTGTAGCTTCCACAATTGTCCTCCTGGATGATGAACTTGATGTTAGAGATGGTGGGGATGGTGGGAATGGCAGGTGTCTCTATTGCAGAAGTGGACGCGAGAGTGGCGGGGTCGTGTATGGTGTGGATGGGCCCTCATCATTTTTTGGCACTTGGGGGATTTTGTAATAATTTGCTTCAAGATTTTTGCACTATGAGAAAGGTTCGGGGATCTCCATGGACAGTAACCTCTTGCCCATTATGTGTAAATTTCATACATTGGTGGAAGGTTGATGCTATGACTTTCATCACATGGATCCATGGACGTCCCAGGAGGATATTATACGGTAAATCAAGGTCCAAGAACTGACAAGTGGTTTCCATGAGAGTCAGCCCTACTTGAATAGGGAGTTTAATTGTGCCCTGAGACAATCTTTCTTGGTCATCATATGCTCTTATCGTGATGCCCTTTCCTTTGTCAATGGAATCTTCTAATATTTTCAACTACTTGATGAGGTTGAGAGAACAGATGTTCAAACCCGCACCTCCATCCACCAAGACCCTTTTGATTTTGCTCTTGTGTACAATGGCTTCCAAGTGAAGTGCACGGTTGTGAGATGGTTGGGCGGGGAAATCTTGGTCAGAAAATGTAAGGAGATTAGGCATAATGATATTTCTAACCATAGCTTGGAATTGCTCAGCATCAAGGTCTGCGGGAATAGTGGATGATGCTAATGCTTCCTCAAGGATCTTCTTATGAGCTGATGATATTTTTAACAACTCCATGATGGAGATGTGTGCTGGCATTCTCTTGAGTTGATCTAAGACATTGTAGCCATTAGGATCAGATCTAGATGTAGAGACTCTATTTGGTTAGGATGATCCTGCGATGGTCACTTTGCCGCCTCTTGTGGTGACTCCACAATCTTCGGCATGGGCACCCTTGATGGTGATGACCATGTAGTCCTCATTTAGGGAGGAAACGATTGATTCATAGACATGATTTACATTTCCCTTCCCTTTGTCATTTTTATACCCCCTGTTACCATGATTCGGCATTGGATTCGTATATATCTTGAGATCTTGATTTCCCGTAGGCTGTTCTACATTTATGATTTTCTTGTCGATGAGATCTTGGATGATGTTCTTGAGCCTCATGCAACTGTTTGTGGTGTGGCCTTTGATTTTATGGAATTCACAGAGTTGATTCTCGTTATACCAAGGAGGTTTGACATCGGGTTCTTGGTAATTTTCAAATGTAGGAGGCTTGATGAGTTTTTCGTCGATCAGTTTTTTCATTATGTCCTCAAGTGGTTCTCCCAAAGTGGTGTATTTTCGTTTGGGATAGGTTTTGCGTTGAGGTGGTCCCCTTTGGTCGTTGAGATTATTGATGGTTGGATTATTGTTTGGTTGGTATGTTGTGTGATGAGTATTTTGGTGTTGTGATTGAATTTGTTGTGCGGGTGTGTTTTGACGAGGACCACTAATGACCACCTTGGCATCTACGACACCATCATTAGTAACGTTTTAATTTCTTTCCCACGTACGAGGTTTATCATTGTAATTGGATGGTGGGTGGTTGTTTTGCTATTCGTGGTATGATGTTGATTTCACGGGTTGAGTCACAAGGGCTCTTTCGATGCTGAGTGCCTTGGAGATCAATTGATCATATGTGGTGATACCCTGAACCTTGAGATGAAATGCCAAGCAGCCTTCAAGGTTGGATATGATGGTGCAAACTTGTTGTTGTTCTGGCATGGTCCACTTGCTCTGATTGGCCTTGGATCGCCATCGTTGAAGGAATGAAGCGAAAGATTCATTCTTTCCTTGTTTTAGAGTTGAGAGTTCTTCGAGACTAACATCCATTGCAATGTTGCATGCATAATTTTTAATGAATTCATCAATAATTTCTTGGAATGTTCTAATTCCTGAAGGTAAGCGAGAGAACCATTCTATAGCGGGGCCTGCCAAGCTCCTAGGGAATAGTTGCATCAGATAAGTATCGTCATATGTGATCTCCATGCAATGAACTTGGAATTCCCTGATGTGATCTTCAGGGTTTCCCATCCCTCGATATTTTTCAAATTTGGGGATTTCAAATCCCTTGGGGAACGGTTTCATCTCTAGGCTCCTATCAAATGGATAGGGACACAAGTTGCTTGGTGTTTTCGTTGTTCTTCCTAATTGGAGATCAAGCACTTGTTGCGAGAGCAACCTAATTTGTGTCGTGAAATCATTTTATAGATCATGGGGTGGGATGAAGGTGTTTTGGTGTGTTGCAATCATGGTTTGGATGAGTGGGTTGGTCGGTGTGTTTTTGATGGTATCTTTATGTTTTTCCGAGCGAGGTAGGCTTCCACCTGCTTTTGTATGAACAATGCCTATTGTTGATCTTGTTGTTGTTGCACTAAGATTTGTGCTTGTTGTTGCACTTGTTGTTGTTCCAACAACGCTTGTTGTTGTGCTTGTTGTTGTTCCAACAACGCTTGTTGTTGGGCTGCTATTTGTGTTGCTTCTTGCTGCTCTTGATATTGCTTTATTGCTTGTTGATATGCTTGCAATTGTGCTGCTTGTCGTTGTGCAAGAAGTTGTGCTTGATATTGAGCTTGTTGTGCCTAATATTGAGCTTGTACTTGAGCTTGTGTTGCTTGTATTTGGGCTTGTGCTTGCGCTTGTGCTTGTGCCACTTGTTGTTGCAATAGAAGTTGTGCTTGAGTGGCCCTTTGTGCTTGCAATGCTTACAATGCTTGTGCAGCTTGGGCGGCTTGTTGTTGTTGTTGTTGTTGTAATAACGCTTGGGCTTGTTGCACTTGTAAGGCTGCTTGGGCAGCTTGTGCAGCTTGAGCAGCTAGTTGTTCGACTTTTTTGTTTCTGAACTTATTGGTATCATCTTTGGAAAGCAGCTTGCAATGTTGTGTCGTATTGGCTTGATGTGGTGAAAGTTGGTGGTGGTGGGGGTGGTGGTGGATTTGGAATGGTGTTCGTGGTGGTGAATGGTGATGTCATGTTGATTATTTGATTGGTGGCTGATGTTGTTGGTGTGGTGAGTGGCACTATTGATGTGATTGGCCCTTGAGAGACCATTCTTTGCGATGTTATGGGGGTGTTTGCAATTGCTTGTGTATTTGTTGTCTGTTGTTGCGATGTCGACGACAAGTTTTGAGCATTTAACATAATGTTTTGGTTGATAGTTGGGATGTTGTTTTGATCGATACTTGGTAGAGGGGGAAGCCCTAAACCAAGAAGTGATGCAGATGATAATGGAAATGGTGGGAGAGGTGGAAATTTAAGGGGTGTTAGTTGTTGTGTGGTGTCGAATATGCCCCCTGGTCTGAACATATCTCCCTCTTCTTGTGAATTTGTGAGAAGAGGTGTTTGAGGTGTTGCGTGAAAAAATGATAATGATGGATCTTGATGGAAGGTGAGAGGAACATTTTTGTGTAATGGGTTTGGGGGTATTTTTTGTTCCAAGGTGGTGTTTGCATCCAAGTTTTGATTATTAACAAGGGGATGTGCTTGAAGAGCATTGAGGAATGCATTTCCCTTGTTAACGTTGGGTTGGAGGAAAAAATGTCATGATTTGCGGAATGTTTTGCATGATGTTTTGAGATGGGGGTGTAGATGAAATGGGAATGGTGGATGAAATTGGTGGAAAAGATGTCTCGACTATAGTACTCACATCAAAATCCGAAGGTAACTTGGACCCTTGTTTTGCTAGCTCAAGCATGTATAACGAAGGGTTGAGCCTCATCATGATGTTGATGATTCTATGGTTGTCCATATTTTTGAGCATTTCAGTCATTTCTTCGTGAGACATTCCAAAGGTAAGATCCTCTCCTTGGTTTTCTTCTTGTGGATTTTGTGATGATGAGAGGGTTAAAGGATTACTTGATTCAACGGGATTGATTTTTGCATTTGTTTGGCTAAGATCACTTGAAGCGGGTGTTTCTTTGTTGGCTTCCACACTCTTCTTGTATTGAGATCTAGTTAGAACCATAAAACAAGGATCAATTTTCGAGAATATGGGGGATGAATCTCTTGATTCTTTGGATCGATCTTTATTTTATGCCCCAAAGTAGAAAGTTTTAGGATGTCTTTAGGATCAAAGGTGATGATGATATGATGATGATGTAAAGGATGAATGATGTGGATGTTATGATCTTTTGGTAAATCTTGAAGGATATACTAAGCTTTTGGGACTTTCGGATTTTGATTTTGATTTGATTTTGGATTTGGGGATTTTGTCCTTGATTTTGATTTTGATTTTGATTTTGATTTTGAACAAAAATACCTTAAGATGTTGGATGATGATCTAAAGGATAGATTTGATCAAAGGATGATAATTTGAATATGTGCGAGGAGAAGGATGCATCTACCCACACCTATCCAAACAAGATGATAGTTTCACTAAGCATATGAAGAAGGATTCATCCACATATACTAAACTAAACAAGATGGTTTTGATAACTTTGACTAAGCATATGCAAAAGGATGCATCTACACATACCTAGCCAAAGGTGATTTTGATAATGTTTTCAAGGATTTAGTCTCAATGATTTTGATGATTTTGATTTTTCCACAAAGCCTAGCACTTAAGGATGATTTCAAGATTTTCTAAAAGGTGATGATGAGATGATTTTGGTTTTGATATTTTGGGGGATGGATGAAAAAGATTTTGATTTGTTTTGATCCCTAGATGGACCTAAAAAAGGACACTTTGTTTGCTTAGACCTTGGTATTGAAGAGCATGCAAATGCTTCCTAAAGACCTTTGTAACCAAGAAATGATTTCATTTGAACATTCATTTTTGGATTTCCAACCAAATGATTTTTTGCTTTGGGATTGTGAGTCTTCAACACATATGAAGGTTCATTTTTCTTAGCTTTGCTTTTAAATGTCTTTATTTTACCAAAAACACTTCCTTTGATTAAGTTTTCAAAATAAGATGTCCAATGTCTTAGTTTCTTCAAACCCCACAAGATATGTTATGTGGAAATTCGATGAACCTAAGGGAAGGGTTTTCCTATTGTTTACTTAGGGAAACAAATCGATATTTAATCCAATGTTTAGAAACCTCTAAGGATGTGAATCCCAAGGGAAAGCAATAACATATGGATTGAGTCAATTGTATTTGTCCCAAAAGGGTTTGAAATTTGGATGATGTTAAGTGTTTTTTTCATGATATTTTTAATCAAGCAATGCATTTTGTAACCTAAGAATAAGTACAATCCTATGGATGTGTAAGACAATATTTATTGGATTCCCACTTGGACAAGTCTAGCTACGCTTATTCTAGCTGAATGGTTAGATGCTTGACCCCAATCCCTCCACAGCTCATTAATGTCAATCGTGAAGCCAAGCATCAACACCCATGAAACTCCCATGGCATGTTTTCCATTTCTATTAGAAGACCGTAGTATGGGTTTTAACAACCGCTTTTGCACCAACAAATAGATTAAAGGATTTTGGAAAATTCTAGCACATGGGTTTTAAGGACTTTCCGTTCGCGGAGATTGACCCATACGGCAAGAGTCCCCTTCGGATCCATCTTGTTAGAATCAACCGCGTGATATTGGCGTTTCTTCCAATATTCACATTTATATCCTAGTTGGAAATACTCTTGGCTTTAGAGTGTTACCGGTTGAGTCGTTCCCTTGGGTGAGTACTTTTTCCCCAAGGCAGGCCCTCTAGGATAAACAAAAGCAAATGAAGATCACTATTCGTAACTTGATCAATCCTTGTTGGCAACAAGAAGAGAGAATATACACAACAATGCCCCCACTCACACTCGCACAAGATGTTGTTCAATTTTAAACCTAAATTGAAGTGTGGAGGTGATTGCTTTGTCTCACCCTAAAGTCATGAAAAAGGCCTTTTGATTCTCAAGATCACTGTAAAGCGCGAGAGAAGCGCATACGTCCTTTTTCAATGGCTTTAGTTTAAGTAAGCTTTCACAAAAAACAAAGTCACACTTATTCTTTTTAAATCCACAAAGCAAAATGTGAGTTTGTTTTAGAGCACCAAATGACAAGTGAGAGACATTTTGTTCAATTTGTTAACCAAAATAAAACTTTAGTATGTTGTTGATCCTATTGTTTGTTTTAACCCTTTGCAAGAAATAAACAAAAATATTCTTTTTAAACCCAAAGGAAGTTAGTATCCTAAGAAAGAAGTGCTAATAATTCCTTGAAGAAGTGTTAAACAAACACTAAAGTGTTTAAAAACACTTTGATTGGATGAAATATCATCACCATGCTCCTCCTTCCTTTGTTTTTGATTTCCAACCTTCAAAGAAGAAAAACCAGTTAGATTCTAGAAAATACAGAAGTTAAAAACCAAAAAATAGAATATAAATTGATCATCAATCAAAAAACACGTGTTAAAATTAAATTCTTCCTTTTTACTGTCTCCCAGCGTCGCAACTCGTGACTGCGTCGCAATTTGTTCTCCCAGCGGTGCCCTCACAGCGCTGCTTACCAGTCAATGTCGCTTTGTGTCAGGACAGAGAGCTGAACTGCGTCGATCTTTTTGCCCCACGTCGCAGTTTTTGTCCAGCGTTAGAGTTTAATATTTTTTTGAAATTTTTTGAGGTCGGCGAGTCTAGCGGCGTGGTTTGAAATTCAAATGTTTTGGTGGGATGAGTCTAGCGTCACAATTTCAAATTCTAGCGGTGCTATATAGCGACGCTAAAGAGTCGGCGGTGCTATATGCCCTCCTTCTAGCCAAATGTGTGAACCCCAACCTTGGTACCTGCAAAACAACAAGAATAAATGAGTTAGACAAGTGATTGTAAGCCAAAATAAGGATTCTAAAATACATTTACAACTTCAAACTAGGAAATAAAATAGCAAAGAACACAATGAAATGATGAAACCAAGATTAAATCCTAATTAGATGTGCAAACTCATGACGTCCCATGAGGGAACAGGCTAATTTGATGTGAAAATTGGTCTTTCCAATTCCTAAGATGCAAGCTTCGAAAAGTTGAAGAGATTGATCCATAATTCTTGTTGAAGAAATGGTGAATACTCCAAGCTAAAAATCTACAAAACCTAGCGAAGGACTCAATGATAATGGATGAAATTCAAGAGATATTTTAGCATGGTAACTTTGCTCGGATTGTGGATGATAAAATGAGGAGAGGAGCTCTTCATTTATAGGATTTCAAGATGGATGAATGCCCAAATTTGAGCAATGTGGGACCAACATTCATCCAATGATATGGTGCCACTTGTCAAGCTATGAATGGATGATGGATGTGCAAGATTTGGGTTTGTGCCAATAAATGCCAATATTTGAAATTCAAATTTGTTGAAATGACATGTAAGAGGGAAGGGAAAATGCAATAAATGCCACTTGGCTTAAGGCAAAGGACATGTAAGATGAATTTATTGCCTTGCTGGATGTACATGTTGACTTGGAATTTTGAATTCAAATTGAGAGAATTCAAAAGATGCCTTGTGAGGAAAATAGAGATTTAATAAATGAATTAAATCTATTTTCATGTGCAACTTGCATTATCTAAAGGATGGGACATGAGATGAGATTAAATTAATCAAGGGTTAATTAATTTAATGAGAGGGGTTAAATGATGTGACCTATTTGATTCAAATTTATGGATTTATTTAAATCAAATAAGAGAAGAATATGACAATAGATTAATTAAATAAGGATCTTGATTTATTTAATTAAAAGAGATGGTGTTAGATTAAATCAAATAAGGTTTTAATTTATTTAATTTAATGGATAGGCTTTAGAGATTTAATCGAATAAATTGATTATTTAATTAAATAGGGATAATTAGATCAGATGGATTGATTTAATTAACAAAAGAGATTGACTTAATCAGATAAAATGATTTATTCAATTAAGGGATGAAAGTTGATGAATTTAATCAGATAAGGAGATTAGATTAAATGGTTAAACCGAGGAATGATTCAGGAAGAAACGATGTTAGTAAGTCAGGATCAGATGCACAATGTCAATTGGTACATTTTACGTGTCTACACATATAAAAGTCCACAATTGTAGTAATTTTAGATGTTTGAATATGGGATTGATTTCCTTTCAGAAACTTTGATGTTTGGGCATTATAGTATTTTAATTTATGAAAATGCTCTAGAGTAGTTGAATGGTAATAAAGCATCCATGAATTTTGGATGATTAAAATGAAGTGGAGGTCAAACTTAAACAAAATAAAAGAAATTTAGCTTGCTCAAGAATTCTTCTAGATATCAAGATGTAGTTTGACCACAAATATCATAATGTTCAATAGAAGAGAATTTACCTTTCGAAATTGTGAAAATAGCCTATGCTTAATTTAATCCTAGGTTTGGTAAGATTTATTGTTAATCTTTGTATATCTATGGCTTGATACATACTATTTTCATAGATTGTTGGAGGTGGGAAAAATAAGTACCACATCAATGGCCAACTTGCACAACCCTCACATGTATGGACCCTTTTTCATTCTATGTAGATCAATTTCAACAATCTAAAGTTTCTCATTATGCAAGGGTGCATCACTAAAGTTCTAAATAAATAATAAGGAAAAGGAAATATTAGATCTAAGTGTAGAAAAAGAGAATTAGGTGGGTGGAGACATGAAAGTCCTATCTGAAAAGGTAGACAAGCTTTCTAAAGAACTTGTTAAAGAAACATTTGCATTCTCTAACCAGAAAGACACTCTCAAAGATGAGCAAAAAGCAGCTGCAAAGGTAACAAATAGATGACCCATATCTACTACTAAAATTTACTATTAGTTCAACACTTGGCATCTTGTAATAATTCCAAAAATATAAATTATTTGATCTATAATAAAATTTTAATCCATAATTGGGTATTGTTTTTTCTAGGAATGACTTGACCTTGTAATCTTTTGTTTTTCCCTCACATGTTGTCTAAAATAAATTATTCTTCATTAGTTAAAAGCTTAAAATTATATATTTTCTTTTATGTTTATTTGTCTTTTTCTGAAATTCAACAAGAGAATGTTCTGAAAACATCCTTGTGTCCTATCGGTGTTCCATGATCTGGGGACATTCCTTTAAACATTACCCATATTGAAGTTACATTCCTATTTTTTTAGTGTTTGGGGACATGGAGTGGGGATGCTTCATTCCATCCTTGAGCTCCCAAAGCATACCCATTTATAGGGACAGGATAAAAACCTTGGGGGTGCGCCCTTGAGGTACACTGATTTATATGATTTTACTTTTTTTATTACAAGTTGCATTTAAATCCTCTTTTTGGTTGTAATAGAGTGGTTCGTTCTTGGTTTGCATGTTTAAATTGATAAAATTCAAGGGAGTTGTCATTTTCAGTTTACAAAATGTTTCTAGAAAATCTAGGGGACATTTCCAAATTGAAAATATGTTTCCTGCGATAACCTAGAGTTGTGGATTCTTCATTTAGCATGTTCACCTAAGATTACAAACAATGATTTTAATTTTTTTTTAAATCCTTACTTTTTGATTACTTTGATTCATCCAAATGCCAATTGAAAATTGATTAGGATATATGGTTTGTATACAATGAAAGGTCACTATCCCTACTACTTTAAGATATCACTTGCATTTTGTTCCATAGTGATCACTGTGATAGCCTCAAATAGGGAGCTTGTCTTCGGGATGATCGGGCATATAGTAACTTATCATTTCACTTTACCTTCTATGCCACCTACAACCATATGCATTGCATAAAATTGCCTGGGGTTTAATCTTCTTTCACATTCACTATTTTTGCTAAGTGCCCTCTTGAATAAATGAAGACCTCCTACCTAGCCCACTGTCCTCTCTCCTTGTGAATGATGACTCCCTTGTGAGAAGAAGGTTGCCTCAAACTGGTGATTGTTTTGCTCTCTAAGTGATTGGTGAATTGCACCTTTTAAACTCTTTACACCATTAGTTACTATGACAATCAACCTTTGTAACAATCACATACAATCCTTAATTTGAAAACTTAAAAGACCATATACATGTCTCATTGACCTAATTCTTTATTGTAAACAAAATGGGAAATGTTGTTTTGCTTTTACCCATATTGCATTATGCTCCTTTTGATTGACCATGACAATATTTTCTCCTTAACCTAAGACCTCACTTCCTTAAACTCAAGGCTTCATTACAAATTCAAAACCCTAATGCTACTCCTCAATGTTGTCTCAGGCCTGCTATCCTTCAACCTTACTATCACTACTTCATAGTCTACATGGTATTATTCACTATCACTCATGAAGCTCAAAGACCTTATTGCACTAGGGTTTAATGATCAACATTCACATATTTTCCTTCTATCAAAAATTAACTCTGTATGACTATCCCTCTACTGCCTATTTGACTTGCATTTTGAGCTTGTTGCCCTCCATTGTAGTGACCATATTGAAGTGTACTCACTAATTTTCTCATTTATGACATACCCTACCTCCATAATACAGTGAAAAAAATGGAATGAATACCATTACTCATACACTATCACCTTTAGTAATGATATCCTAATGACATGGTTATTAAGTCCAAAACATGAGCTTGTCGCTCTTGCATTTACACCTTGCACAGTCACTGCTTTGCAGCCATCCTATCACTGCTTCTATTAGTGGCAGTCCTTAGACTGTTTCCTCTAATGTCAAAACTTTGATGGATGATAAAGCCACTATATATCTTTGCAAACTACATGTAATGTGATAAGAACCTCTGACTATACAATGACAATGAATATGCCAAAGGCTTTACTAGACAACAACTCTTCTAGATGCATTGCTCATTGATCAAATCAAAACTCATTACAAACAATCGATTCACAAAGGAATCAATTTACTTGTTGTTAAGTTGATTCCTCCCCTATCCAGTTCCCTCACCCAAGACATCTCTCAGGACAACAAAAATTTCACACTCCACTACCTTATTTTCTTTCCCATAATCGACCTCTTTCTTTTCAATAGAAAACTGTCGATCTCTTCAAAAAATGTTTCCTCTTTTCCAGTTATAGGACATAGCTTGTTTTTCTTTTCCCCAAAGTAATCATTCTCTTTTGACACATGCAACCACTCACACAAAAAGACATCAATCCCTTCCAACTGCCATGCTATCTGGGATCCAACGATTGAAGCAATTTAGTTCTTGGCTCCAGATAGATCCTGCCACCTGTCATAAGGAGAACAAGGAAACAAGAAAGCAATAACGAAACAAAACAAAAAATGTGAAAAAATTAGAATTTTGCAATGTCGTTGCATCATAGGATCACACTTGCACACTTGGGAGAACTTCTATAGAACCATCACAACACTGCACGGTTGTTGTTGGGCCTTCGTGGTGATGCGGGAAAAGTCACCCACATCACTGCAAAGGCCCAACAACAACCGTGCGGTGTTGTGGTGGTTGTGCAAATTTTTTTGTGAAGGATTTGGTGATCTGAAGTGGAACTTGCAACTATAATATCTGATAAAAATTGACTTCCAAATATTCTTTTGATGGATGTTCATATCCTCATCCAAAGCTCCAATTCACACGCAGGCAAGAAGGATGCTTTCAAAGGTTGAGGAGTTGGGATTTACACCCACTTGTTGCATTTTCTTAAAAAAATTTAAGGATTTTTTCATAAAAAAAAAACCCATTTTGAACATATACTTTAAAATCATGGCATTCCATGATATCACATTTCTTTGAGGCATTTTTTGAAACAGTTTGCTTGCCTTGTCTATGCTTCCACATTTTCATGTATGTCTAGCAGGGTACTTATAACTACAACATATGACAAGAAAATCCCTACTACTATGATTTGATGGATGTCCCTTCATTATTACTAGATATTTGATGTAGTGCACATTATTATAGTGCAAGCCTATATTTCAAATTGTTTCATTTAGTATCACCAATATTCTCCATAAGAACATTGTCCCTATTTAAAATGATGGAAATGGTTCACATCTCTCAGAAAAATTTCTCTTGCAACAATCTTGGAGATGAATTTAGATGCAGTATGAAAATCATAACATACTTGAAGGTTCTTAACAACTCTAATAGTTGTATCAGGGGCCATGTTTAACAAACCAAATGCAATTGCTAACTTTTCACTATGGTGGCAGATAAATGATTCTTTTTTCTTCTATTCCACAACATTAAGTAAAAGTATTGAATCTGGAAATACCCTACTACCTTCATTTTCCAAGCCAATTTCTCCAATTTTGCATAGCTCTCATATGTTTGTGGATCTGATCTGTCTCCTAAAAAAAAAATCATGTACCATTTTATTCCCTTCAATCCAGCTACATGCAGGTATCTTTTTAATTCCTCTATCTTTCATCAATCTCCTTACTATTTGAACCTCACCACACCTGCCCACTTCTGAAAAAATGTTTTAGAGAAGAGCATAAGTTGCAACATTTTTAGGATCCAACTAAAAAAGCAATGTTGCTGGAATACTCAACATATATTCATATATGATCCATAGGCACCAAAGGTTTAACTGGCATCTTAGTAATAATGTTTAGGGTGTCCTCAAGATAGCCAGCATGAGAACGAAGGTCAACCATGCACACCTAATGAACAAACTATATATGTAATGCAATAAGGGTTACTAATGTGTGAAGTATGTGCAACCCTCATCCACTAAACCTACATGATTGCATGCATCTAGAACACAAGAAAATATTACAATGTTGGTGTTCCAGAGTGCTTCATTAATTCAAAGATTTTGAGAGCTTCCTTGCAAAATCCATTTTCTGCACATTCTGTAATCATATCATTTCATTCCATGAGATGAAATCTCTTTGAGGAATTCTGTCAAACAATTCATTTTGTACTATATTTTGGTGTCAAATCTTTGGTAATTATGGTTAGTTTAATTACATTCAAATTCTGAATTATGGGAAAATATATACAGTAAATAGATTGATGGTTGTTTGGATAGTAAAATTACCTTTCTTAGAAACTAACTGAAATATCTTGTCTTGAAATATCTAGAAGCATTATTTTAATTAAAGAGGATTTTATGGTTATTTTTGTAACAATGATTAACAATGATTTTACAATGTAGCTAGCTTGCTATTTTCATTCAAGATACAAGTCATCAAAGTCAAGCACATGCCAAGAAGATGGTACTCTACTTCAAACCCTCAACCTCATTTAGTTTAGTTTGCTTACATGGGGATATTAAAGAAGTTGCTAAACAATTAATATATATCATTTGTTGTTTGTGAAGGAGAATCCTGTGAGGTCCAATATGGCAGTGGATCAATATCCAGTTTCTTAAGTAAAGATGATGTCACAGTTGGGAAACTTGTTGTGAAACATTAGGTTAGTAATTTTTGGATGTTAAGGCTTCCTAGTTGGATATCAAAAAGATATTTTTCATCAACTTAATTTGAATTTATGTGTAAAACGGACTTTTCATGGCGGCCCTTACTTAGGTTATCACATTGAAACCAAGGCTTTTTGAAACTCTATGTTGTCTAAAGCCCAAATTTGGCATTTGGTTTAGTTTCTAGGAAATTTATGTTGATACTTGTTCACAGCCTTAGTTAGTGTTTAGACAGCCCTTCATTCTATAAATGTCAAACTTCAATTTTATAAATTCTTGGCAAAATGTCTTAAACTCTGAAATTGGTTCTAAAACTGTTCAATATACATATTTTAGGCCTATGTTGAACACTCTATTTAAGAAATCTCCTGTTGTGACAAGGCTTTCAAGCAATTTTACCATCTTTATCTCTTCTACTGTTTTGACTTTACCTTTTGTAAACTTGCGTTTATAAGCCAAATGCCAAAAATCTCTTTATTCTTTTTTGAATTGAGACTATTAGTAATTTCTTTTGGTTGTATTGAGGCAACAACTTTTCATTCATATGGGAAAAGCAAGCAAACAAATCCTCTGCTGCTTACTTCAAATTTTATGCTACATTAAGTAAAGGAGAAAAATATTTTTAGGGTTACGTTTGCAAAATGGGAAGCCAGAGAGCCTTGGCGCGTGGGATACGGTATTCGGAACCTCTCTTTCGCGTATTCTCTACATCGCTGTTCTTTGCCCTGTGAAGATTTCCCCATGCCGCGGCCTTGGGTGAGATGAGGCGGTACAGTTTGCATTGAAGGCCCAAGCATGTGCTCAAGATTAAATTTTGGAGAAGTTTCTTTCTTTTCATTTCTGTGCATTGTAACTCAAATTTTCAGTCTTGTGACTGAAAATAAACATTGTAATACTTTATTTCTAAGCATTTTTCAAGCAAGATAGATATTTTAGACTTGTGCAAGCTAGAAGAACACCTTTCTTTTAATAAAGTTCAACGATTTTTCCTTTTAGCTGTGCAATTGATGATTGATGCATTTTTGTTTTATGTTTAAATCCTCAAATATCGATCAATTGTAATGACTAAATATACTACTAATTGATGTCAATTAATAAATAAATTGACTAAATATACTACCAATTGACAGAAATCAGTGAATAAATATGACTAAATATATGACTAGTTGACGGAAAAATAATGATTAAAATGACTAAATATACTACCAATGGATGGAAATCGGTTAATACAAATGACTAAATCTACTACCAATGGATGAAAATCAGTGAATAAAAATGACTAAATATACTACCAATTGATGACAATTAATTATTACAGTGACTAAATAAGTGACTACCATGACTAAATAAATGACCAGTTAACAACAATCAATGACTAAATATACTAAAAAATATACTACCAAATTAACGACTAAATATACTATCGAATTGATCAATCAAAACAACCAATAAATGACAAAATGATTTAGTCATCAATTCGGTTGCATTATAAATAACTGGAAATAAACTACTAATGGTCACATGATCATGTTTAGTAATTTATATGTAGTTTTTAGTAGTTTTTTTAATCATATATTATTGTTTTTGTACTAGTGAGTGTTACAGTTGTAGTAAGTTCACTTGGTTTCCAAGTGCTTTTGAGAAAATTTGAATGAAAGAGTGTGTAATGTGACATAGTTGTGTTTAGCGTTGTGCTCATTTCTTCATGGTTGAAGATATGCTTGTTCATTTGGGTATTATTATTAGAGGTATTTAGAGGTGCTATATCCAAAGTTTCAGGTTTTGGATCGTGTGATAGTGAAAAATGTGTTTGACAATGTGTTTGCCTGTGAAGAAGGTTGTCTTAGAGAAATGGAATTGTTCCACATTTCTTCGTGTTGTTGTTTATTGTCTTGCAGATTTGGGAATGTGCTTATATTTTATGTATCTACCTTCCCTTAATGTTTTTGTTGTTTAGTTGTTTTGCAAACTTGGATTCATAAGTTGTGTTTTGTGGCCCAGTGTGTCTGGTTACACAAAATGAATGTGTTCTTCAATTTTAGATGGTTGCAACAGTGGTGTAGGATATTTTGATGATGTGGAATATTCTAGAAAGTTGTGGAATGTTTCTTTGTGGTCCACATGTTGTTTTCAGACTTGGAGAGGCGTGTATGTGGTCGCTTGTTAGTGTTAGTGCAGGTTTGGACGACCTAGGTGCTAGCGCTAATTGCAGAGGTTGTTTATTGTTTGTGGAAGCATGGTGATGCACTTTAGTGTATATTTGGGTCCTAGTTAA
This sequence comes from Sequoia sempervirens, assembly GCA_007258455.2. Classification (NCBI taxonomy): domain Eukaryota; kingdom Viridiplantae; phylum Streptophyta; class Pinopsida; order Cupressales; family Cupressaceae; genus Sequoia; species Sequoia sempervirens. The sequence goes on along the minus strand of VDFB02192613.1, from coordinate 426,877 downwards.
CCATTGATGTGGTATTCCTTCACTTCTTTCCATCACATAAGTGTTTGGTGTTGACCTATTTGGTGTTGCACATTTGAGGTGCATATGTTTCATCAAGGCCAACCAAATTGAGATTGTTTAGGTTGTGGTTGGTATAAATGCAAGGAGAATTGTTGGATATGGTGTAAGGTGTGTGAATGATGTGAATGTGATCAAGTGTGGTAATCTAAGTGCGAGCTTAAATGTATATGAATTTAGATGCAGTGAGAAGAAGGTGTTTGCATTTCCAGTGTGCTTGGAGTTGCTGGAGGTAGTGAGCCAAAGGTTGTGGATGGCATAGAGTTGCAGTGGTGAATTTTCCTATTGCTATGAGATAGTGAATCTATTTGTAACAATTTCTTCTATTCTTCTTTCTTCTTGGTAGTGAGCCACCTGACAATGAGCCTTTCTTCTTTTCTGGGCAATGAGCCTAATTGTATTTGGTGTTGTTATTCATATATATGTGAGCTAACCCTCACCATGGGTTTCCTTACTTAGGGTTTTCCACGTAAATTTGGTTTTCTCTTGTGTATGGTTATGTTTGCATTGTTGTTTCACATGTTTACATTCTACTAATGCTTACTGAGGGTTTCAAGTTTGATAAGGGTTTATAAGTTAATGAGGGATTTACTGTTTGTGTATAGTTGATTCACCCCCTCTTAGTTGTCCTGTGCATCTAGCACATGTAAATATTATGTTCTTATTTGTTGATGTGTATTTGAAGTGAGTGTGCTTGTTAATTTGAAAAGTAAAAGATAGTCTTATACTGATTCAACCCCTCCCCCTCTCAATATAAGTGTGTTCTCATCAATTGGCATCAGATTAGGTTTGTTTAGAGACAGTCTAACCTCTTCAAGGTAGATTTGAGGAGCACACATGGAAATAAAAACAAGGAGTGATGTCATGGCAGATGAAGACAATTTTGTGAGTGAAGGAATAAACGAGATGGATTTAGAAAAAAAAAAGAATATGATGAAAATGAAGGAGAAGTATATTTGGAAGAACTCATTTGTGTCCTAAGTGAGATCGTGATGCTTAGGAAGAAGAATTTGAAGCAAAAATTACATCTTCAAGAGGATTGTGAATCTAATGCAAAAATTTTACAAATTCTTGAGGATTTGGAAAAGATGGTTATCAACCTAAGGATTCAACTTGAAGAATCCAAAATGATTGAAACGGAGGTGAGAATCCAATTGAAGAAAAAAGAATAAAATTGTGAGAGGCTAGATTCTAAAATTGTTTCCTTGAGGAAGGAACTAGAGATAATTCCTACTAAGTTGAATTGAAGTCTCAAGTTTTAAAAGAGTAATGAGGTCTTGAATGGTGTTATAAATGAGCAAAGGTCACCTCTCACAAAGATAGGTCTTGGTTATGAAGCAAAGGAAGATTTAAATTCACCCATGAAAGGTGCCAAAGTGAAGGACGTCGGTTAACAACATAAGTATTATTTTATTATTATTTTGTAATGTGCAAAGGGAGCACCAAGGTGGAGGAAGGTCGGCTAGCACTTAGGAATTATAAAAATTCCTTGTATCACCTTGAAATAATGTTATCTACTCTTGAATGAAGCAATTAATTTTCCTTTGATATCACCTTTAACATTAATGTTAATCATTTCCAACACAATACTGTGATTTACGTGGGGAAAACCCTTTCAAGAGAAAAACCCCACACCCCAAAGACACCCAATATATTATTTTAAAGTCAACATGATTATAATATAATTGTAGAGAAATATTTTCACAAGAGTATTGCCAACCAGAGATACAAAGGCAACTTACATCTATAAGACTCTCACACAAGCTCATCTCAAGCACCTAATATATAGGAGATACAATACACGAAACCGTGAAATGATATTTACATTTAACCATTAGCTGAAATTTCCCCAAAAGTGGCCACTATCTTATCTCCAATAAAATATGCCCTGTGATGTATCCAAACACACACCAACACAAATACTCCCCCTTACAACTCTTTTCTGTGTCCAACATGTTTTCACATTTCCCAGTTTGGGAGACCCAACTTTTGGAGGCAAGAAATGTTGATCCAAGAGTTCAATTGATGATCCGTTTGAACCGTTGGAAATATTGTGAAGTTCTCTATCAAGCAATAACCCTCTGCACTGATTATAACCACTTTTAGGCCCATAAATGACTTATCCTTGCCTAAAAATTGACTTTGAAACTTTAAAAAAAATGTTAATATCTTTAAATCCAAACATGATCTTGAGATGAAAATTTACCTGCATGCTTATTTAACCATTTCGTTTGGGGAAATTTTCAGACCAATCCATGCTTAAATATAAACTTACTATAAATAGTAACCTTTTGTAGTTGCAAGGTTGAGACACAGCTTTCCTAACAAAAACATCTCATTTAATACTTAAAATATAAATAGAAGATGAATCATTAACAAGTGCATGCTTTTATACAATTGGTATATTAAAAAAAGTGTGGGAATTAGGATGTTGTTCCATAGTCATGTTATGAATGCAACATCTTATTGATACAAAAATCTAGTAAATCAAATCAACTAACTTCTATTTTAAAATGTATAACTTACATCATACACTATCATTATTACCCAACATAACAATCACAAAACTAAGTAGTACATTTTAATTCTTACTTTCACATTATGAATGATTATTCAAGTGTGATGGGGCCAAACTTTCCCAACAAGTAAAGAAACTATTTTATTTCTTTTGTTTAACCTCACTTGACACTATGATATCTAGTTGCATCCTCTACTAGAAACAAGACCTTTTATACTATGCCTTCCCCCCTTGAGTATGCTCCTAGTAACTTGGCTCACACACATTGCAAAATTGTATGCATGTGGATCCTTAAATCCATGTGCCCTTGTCACTCCAACTCCAAATCCAATCTCCCTTGCCCCTTAGACCTTGTACTAGCATCCATTGGAAGAATTGCTTGATCCCAACCATATTGTGTAGGCTTCCCTCTTCTTTGGACACTAAGTCCCATTCCTCTTAGCTCAACTTTTTGTTTGACTTCCCAAGTTCACATCTTTCACCTTTGGCTCCTTAACCTTAGTCTATTGCAAAACTTTGATTATATACCACCCTATCAACAATCTCTCCTTGAAACTTGTCCAACGTGTGACATCTAAAACCAAGTAAAAACTTATTTTCGTTGATTCACTTCTCATGTCCAATGCATACCTTAATATTTTACTATCCTTGCTATCTTGGATTTACTTCCTTGAATTCTCCTTGAGTTTTTCAATGCACTTCCTTGAAGACATCTCTCAATATTGCATCCTTTACTTTTGGATTGCCAACCTACTTCCATTGTGCCACTCTGATTATATACTACCTTGCAAATAAGCACTCCCTAAGTCTAGTCCAAAATGAAACAGATCCCAAACCTAGAGTGCCACCTACATGCTTTGACCAAATCACCTCTTGTGTTTGATGTCCCTTTATCTACTTCACCAACTTGTCAATTTTACTCCTCCTCCAAACTTGTAGAGCTTGTCGCCATTCCCTTTTGGTGTTTTTCCACTATTTAGGTCCTTGACTCTTCCATATCTAATGTTGACCTCATGGCATAGTCCCTTGACCTATCCCTTGGAATTCCAAACCAACTTGTCACCCTATCACTTTTATCACCAATGCCCTTGATACTCTCCTCATGTAGACTGCATCCATACATGCAAGGTACTCCTTTTCCTTGGACTTCCACTTACTATGTGACCTAGCCATACTACTCCATGCTTCTAGCTTCATAATCACACTTGCCTTTCACAAACCTACTATATAGTCATAAAATTGTACCTCTCATAATTTCACATACATGTTTTGCATCTGCTTTAGTGTTCACTCCCTTAGCATCTTGTGTAGGCTCATTTTAGTCCTTGCATCAACCTTTTTCCCCCTCATGATGCTCCAACACCCCTTTTCAGCAGCTACCCTCGCATGTCAGCTTTGCATAGAACCTTGTGCCTTTCCCAATTGTGTTTTTTGTAGCATGACGTGTTTGGACACTAGTGCGCCGCGTGGATGTCCGCGTGCTACGCTAGCGTCCTGCGACATTTCAATGTTCAAAAGAACATTTTCATGGATTTTTTCCACTTGTCCTCACCTTTTGTTAGTGGTAACGGCCCAAGATGCCTTGAAACGGCTTAGGAAGCTTCTTTTCCCTCATTAAAAGCTATCCTTTTAGTTCATTTTGCTCTCTAACATCTTCTAGCTCCATTCTTCTAAGTTCTAGCTTCTCTCTAAGTTCCTCTAGCCTCTCTCTTGCTTCTTGGATCCTCTCTTCCCTCTTTCCTCTCTTGCTTGCACATACCACTTGTTACAACAGCTTCAAGAACTCTTGCATTCTCACAACACCCTCTATAGTACTCTTGGCTCTTGCAGCTCCCTTTATTTCCCTCCTTGGCTTCCTAAGCCTTGCTTGCACCTTTAAGCATCCTGGGATTTCATATCCCCTTCCTATTGCATCTATACTTCGTGATACAGGTTCTCCTCCTCAAGCAGGGATTGCTTTTATCACTCACACTTGGTGGTGCGGGTTCTACTCCTGAGCGAGTTTTTCTTTCACCACATGCTTTCTTCCATTTCGGTTACACTCCCTCTTTCTTTCTGGTTGTTCATGGAGGTGGGAACACCAAAATAGGGGTTTGACTGAGGCAAACCCCTATAGAGCCCCAATATTCTCTCTAGATATTACGCATGTAGGTTTTGAAGACATTCATTTGCTGGAGGCTTCATCACTTCGCTGGTTGTAAGCATTTCCTTTCTTCTTCTTATCTCTATCATTTCTACTT
>VDFB02192613.1:394757-421962 GCA_007258455.2 Sequoia sempervirens | reverse complement strand
TGATACTAGCATCAAGGAACCTTCAATTTAAAGAAGATGTTTTCTAGGCACATTGGAGAAGCATGTTAATGAATGTCAATCTAGTTGTAAAGAAGAGAAATTGGAAAGTGAAAGTGAGAACCTGTTACATGTGTTTGGAGAGAAGGTACAACTTTTTGTGAGGGATGACCACCATTGTATTACATTAGAAGACATAGAGTTAAATTTATAGTATCAAAAATATTGATTAGAAGTTAAATTATTTCCCTTGGTATTTTGTAAGAACCCACCAACTAAGGAGAAGATAAAACTAGACATTGGGAATGGTAACCTTACATTTGTAGAGCATGATGGAGTCTACTGTAGGAATTTGGAGGATCTTCCTGATGTGTCTGTAGTGATAGTTGGTTATGTTTTTGAAGTGGAATTGGGAGAATCCAAATATCTTTAGCCATTTTTCATGGAAACAAACCAAGGGAGGAGCTTCAACGAGAGGAAGGATATGGATATAAATATTCAAGGTATGTGCCATGGTTTTGGTACTATAATGGGTATTCTAATGCATTACAAAAATAATGGCTCTATGTTATATCTTCTAACTCCTCTGTAAGAGTTGGCTATGGAGAGCCACCCAAGGTTTAGAGGCCAAATGGAAAGTGCAAAGAGAGAATATCAATATGACAAGAATAAGTTGTATTCCTATCAACAATGCAAATAAATATGATATACAATGTATGAGAGACCCTTGGTTATATTGCCAAGGTGAGACATAGGATTAGAAAATATCATGACAAGTGCCTTAATCCTATGCCATGAGACAACTAATATAAAATTGCCTAGGACAAAAGTATTAAGTGACAAAAGATAAGATAAGATCTAATGCCAACTAAGAGTTCTAGAAATATTCCTAGGACCTAAGTAAACTTAACATGTGAATATGACCTACTAGGCGAACTAGTTAGGTAAGAAACTTTATTCACACCAACACCCCCCCTTGCACTTATGGAAGAGGAAACAAATTCAAATGATGCAAAGATGATGATGGGTCCTGACTACTAGGCCATGTTAGGTACCCATGCACAAATCCAATCTCTCACAAATGGAGAAAATGAGACAATTTAGTGGGACAAAACTCCTCCCCAAAAGAGATGAAAATAAAAATTCTCTCACTAAAGAATGAGAAGGACAAAACCCCATGTGAGGAAAAATACCTCCTCATAAGAGAGAAGAAGAAGAGAGACCATACAACCCCCCTCAATGGAGTGTCTCCTACAATGATGGTAGATGCTACAATGAATGTTGAAGATGATCCAATATCGTCGAACAACATTCCTCCCCTTAGAAAGAAACAAAACCAAGAATTTATGCAAGATTTCTTCCTAGTTCTAAAAGGAAGATGAGGGAAGAAGAATTATGATCAATTGTCTCCATGTTTATGCTAAAATTTGACACACTCCAAACAAGCATTCTAGGCTACATTAATGAAGAGGACAATCCAAAATCTCATGGAAAATTTTGAAGAAAACAATCCAAAGACAAAGGTATCTCCTTTGAAGATAAAGAAGACTCCTCCAAATGTTGGTCAAAAGTATGCACACTCATGTCAAATTATGAAGAATGATCATGTAGAGAATAATACAAGAGAGCCAGATTTTTTCCTCACAACAACTGAAGAAGGATCATCTCCATCAAAGAGAAATTAAATGCAATCAATAGTGTCTCCCAAATCTGCAATATGAGACTCCACAAACAAGTCTAAAATACATGTCAAGAATTCATCCCAAGTTACCATATTTGAAAGACAATGAATATCCTATTGCATTGAATCACAAGAATCCAAATCTGTAGCAACACAAGCATCATCAAATGCAATAGTAGATGGAGGAGATGGAATGAATGGCTCAAGAACTAGATCACTTGTGAGAACACCCAAGTTCAAGTAACCAAAATTCTCCTCAAAATCATAGTCAAAAGGATCAAATTTGTCATTAGTAAAAAAGTCTTAAAAGGTGTATAGTTGAGATGCATGATCAACCATCCCAATAGCAATGACCTATATGCTCTCCAAGTCTTTGATAATAACTAAATCAGGAGTGACTTCCATAGTCCTTCCTACTCCACCATCAATGATTTTATAGATAGAAAGGAGATTTTTTGTCAAATGAGGTACACACATGACATCATTAAAGGTGCCATCCCCAATATCAATAGATCCCCTCCCAACTAAATTCACATAAGTATTATTGCCTATCAAAATAAGTGGCATTACACAAGACTCAAAATAAGAGAACATAAATTTCCAAGATGCCTTATGATGAGAAGCTCCTGAATCTATAATTCATCTCCCTGATCCATGACTTGTAGAAGAAGAAAGAGCTTATCTTGTGTTCTTACTTCTCCCAATAGTATGACTCTTTTCCTTATCAAATTTTGTGTGTTTGGAAGAAGCTGAAGTAAACATTTTAGAAGGTAAACTATTTTTTTTCACAAGAAGATGTTTCAATTCATCAAGATCCTTCTTATCACAATAGTGTTCTTCATGTCCATCATTATTGCAATATGCACAAGTAGGCTTCTCCTTCTTAGATGATTCCCCCTTAGAAGAGGATTTTTTATCTTCTTATGTGGAATTAGATGTGGATTGTGTGTTCTTCTTAGGTGTGTTCCTTTTCTTTTGTTTTCTACTTAAAGACTTATCATCCTTTGCAATCAAGGCTTGGGATTTTGAAGAATTTCAATAACTCATTTGAATAAGCTTATCTTGCTCCCTAGCGAGCTGCATAGAAAAAAACTCAAAGGAAGACATCTTAAACACAAGAAACAAGAAACAAACACCATATTAGATCAAATGCAAGTTTGTATCATGATTCCCCAAGAAATCCATTCGAATTGCAAAGGAAAAGAAATTAAATGAAGAACATAAACAAGCATAAACCAAAGCTATTAAATCCTATTCAAATGAAAAGAAAACTCCTAATCTCTTGGGGGAATTGGTGCCAATTTGATGTAAAAATTGGCCCTTTCCCAACTCCAATGATGCAATGTTGATTGGTGATGAAGAGTGATCCACTTTGTTGATGATTGAAGTATGCTCCAAGATGAAAATCTGCATAACCTAGCTAAGATTGATAAAAATGGATGAGAATTGCTATGGATTTGAGTATAATAACTTTGCTCAAATTGTGGATGGATGAAATGATGAAAGAGACCTCTTATTTATAGAATGGTAAGATGGAGAAATGCCCAAAATGGAGCAATGTGGAACTAACATTCAACCAATGGCAAGGTGCCACTTGTCAAGAGATGGATGGATGAAGGATGTGCACATTTTGATGAATGTACCCATTAATGCAATTAGGTGACATTTGAAATTTGTGAAATGACATGTAAGAGGGAAAAGAAATGTCTTAAATGCCACTTGGCTCAAGGCAAAAGGACTTATTACTTGAAGTAAATGTCTTGTTGGAAGGACAAAGTCCACTTCGATTTTGAATTCAAATTTGAGAGAATATTCCTCCATGTGCCATGTTGAGAGAAAATAGAGATTTAATAAATGAATTAAATCTATTTTCATGTGCAAGTGGCAAAAGCTAGAGGATGGGACATGGATTAGGATTAAATTAGTCAAAGGTTAATTAATTTAAAGAGAGATTAGATGATGTGACAAAATTTGATTTAGATTTATAGGTTGATTTAAATCAAAGATGAGAAGAATGTGATTTTAGACTTAGTTAAATAATTTTATTTATTTATTTAACTAAAGGGGATGGTTGGTTAGCTTAAATTAAACAAGGTTTAACTTATTTAATTTAATAGATAGACCTTAGAGATTTAATCAAATAAAGGGAATTATTTAATTAAATATGGACATAGGGTTAATTAGATCAAATAGATTGATTTAATTAACAAGAGAGAAAAACTTAATTAGATAAAATAATTTATTTAATTAAGAGAGGAAAATTGATGAATTCAATCAAATAAGGGTATTCGATTAAATGGTTAGACTGAGGGATGATTTGGGATGAAATGGTGTTAATAATCAGAATCAAGTATGTCAGTATATTTTCCATGTCTACATTTTGCCCCTCTTTGAAGAAAAGTATTTGTTGCGTTGGTTCAAAAAATCAATTCTCTTTCAAAAGCCAAAAAAAAATTATTTTAAAATTTGCCCCACTGCTGCCCCGATGAGAGAAAACATGCCAATATACTACCCCCTCGAGAGATCGAACGAAAAGCTTGATTTTTGGGTGATCTTACGAAAAAAGAGGACAAGGTGCCCAGCGGGTCCAGAAAGGCTCTAAGAGGTCAAAAGACGAGGTAAAACCCAAAAAATGGTCCAAAACAGTTCTTGGAAAAATGAAAACGGGACGAGGGGACCTAGACCCCTCCTGGACGGCCAAATGAGGTCAGAAAACCCTAATTTTTAGGCTTAAATAGGCCTCACGCGGCCACTTCCAATTCATTTTCACATTTAGCCTTTAGAGATCTTGCGATTTTGAGTTCTGACACCTTGGCGAGATGGCACAACTATAGCTCCCCATGCACATTTTTGACTGAGTCCAGACATATCAAAGGCTTCCTGACACTGGACCACCGATGAGTCAACTTGACCCAACTTGATTTTTTGATTTTTGCATGCATTTATGACACTCAAGAACTAGGTCTTTAGGAGCGGTGCCATATAGGCCCGCTGGAATTTTAAATTGTGACGCTTGGTGTTTAAACTACATCGCCATTGCAAGGTCCAACGCCATGGTGCAGTTTGAAATTTAGGGTTAAATTTCAAACTCCACCTCCTTTGCAGGTTGCACCACCACGGTGCTCTTTAGGGTTAGGGTTTCAAGTTAAACTCTGGCGCTATTACAAACTGGACCGTCACGGTGCAGTTTGGGACTTTGAAGGTTCTAGCGGCATATTTTGAAGTTTACAAAATGCACCGCCTTCATAGGCAATGACGTTGGAGTAATTTTGGGATGTCGAGTGAAGCTACGATGAAGATTTTTTTTTTCAATGAATTTTAACACAATAACTTTCCTAATGCAGGAGGAGACAAGGGAGATATACTCGCACAAGCATAGGTCTCGAGATATTTTTGGCCTTTTGAGGGATTTTTTCGAGAGGGAGCAAGAGCACCTAGGAGAGATGGGGCTTTCGTACATCACCTATGCACCGCCCGTGTGGACACACCTAAGCATGATGGCAGTGCTTGTCGAGAGGTGCCACAGTGAGACCTCCTCATTTCACCTTCCAACCGGCGAGGCCACAGTCACGTTAGAGGATGTGTGGCGGATCTTGAGATTACCCATCCATGGTGAGTGGGTGATCTATGACATGGCTATCAGTATGGACACGTGCTACGTTGTCCTAGAGACTGATCGGATTATATTTTGTGAGGGGAAAATTGAGCTGGAGTGCCACAGTTCCCTCACTTCACCCTACTACTTAGTGATTGTCGCCATTATATTGGGTCTTGTTGCACCAGATCGATGAGGCCAATATTTCAATCCTAAATGGGGGCTTTGCTAGGAGCACATGGTCCAATGATGACCAACACTTTTTGCATGGGGCCCAATTTTGCTAGCTTCTCTTTACAGAGATCTACACGAGTTTTCCTACTTGGATGGCAGAACACTCAGAGCAGGGGTCACACTCTTGCATATATGGGCATGGGAGCACATCCATGTGCTTCGTCCTCAGGTTGTTCTAGTTCCAATGGAGCCAGATGATCCAATGGTCTGGTGATATAGAGGGGGTCTTTCTTTTATGCACACAGGACAACACGGGATTCCTCACTGGTGATCTATAAACTAGGACGTTAAAGTTTTCCAAAAATTAATCCAATTACATATTTAATTCATGATCACAATAGTAATGTGTGATTATGTAATAAACTTTTGAGATTATGAAACTGAGTTATGCTTTCAAACACTTTTAATCAGTTATCTATAATAACATTCATGAGAGAACATAACACTGAAATAAATGAGAGAACAAGAAAGAGATGGAAGAGAGACACAAACAGTTTGATAACGGAGTTCGTCCTTGAGGACTATGTCTTTGAGTCTGCTTCTCAATGTTGGACCACTTTATTAAGATTGTCAACCACTTGAAAATTCCTTCTTACAATTCTCCAAGCTTGCAATAGTCTCCTCACAATCTCACTCACAACTCTTTACAATTCTTGGTGTAATATCACCTTGTAAAGTTCTCCTCCAAAAATTCCTCAAAAGTACATAAAATTTTCTCTCAAAACATCTAAATTATCTCTCCACAAAATGCATAAAGACTCTATCACATCACCTCCTTTTATACATAAATTTTGCATATGGGGTTAAAAACCACCATAATAAATAAAATAACAAATTAACCCCCTCCTTTGGCTTTTATAATTATAAGCCTTACAAAAAAACACTAACCCGTTTATAAAAAAATAATAACTTCCCCATTTTAAAAATAAAACATTAAACAACCCCTTAATAAAACATTTGAAATTTGTTTTTTAAGCCCTTGTCTTATTATATTCACGGGCTATTTTAGTTTAGGTGGTTTAGTTTAAAATAAAAATAAAAAATTTAAAGTTATTTTGGGAGGTTTTTTTTTTATGAGTTAATTTCTTTGATTTTTAGGAGATTTGGATCCCACCAAATCTGGTTGGGATCCCACAAAATCCGATGGATTTTTTTGTGAGATAAAATAAGCCTCCACACTTTATTTTCAAAAATAAAGCATGGTATGTGAATTTTTGTGAGATTTTTACCACATCACCTACAATTCCACGTCACCATCTAGTCAATTGCCATGTCACATGCTGACATCATCAATTTGACTAAAACTTTGACTCGCCCTATTTTTCTCATACGGACTCCGTTTTTGAAACCGAAGATAGTTCCAGAATCAACATGATGAGCACTACGACTTGGTGTCATTTTTGCTTGGATTTAAGACAATAAATTTTTCACCTGTTTGAACACCTGATTCACCTATTTGATTGAACCTTTGACTGAACATAACTTCTGCATATAGACTCCTTTTGGGCCTATTCAAGTTGCATCAAGATCATGTCAGCGAGCTCTATTCAATGATGTCAGTTCTAAGAGATTCTGAGACTGTGATTTTTTTGAGGTTTTTGGATCCTCCTAGATCAATTGGAGGAGGATCCTTGATGATATGTGAGTGTTCACATGGTGGCCCTACCTCGAACAGCTAGCCTAGTTTGATGATGTATAACAATTATTCTTTGCTCACTAGGATTGCTTGATGCAGGGGTGAGAGCACACTATGCTTGAGATGTACTTGTCAGGGAGGGTGCAGCGATAGTTTGGTGAGCCATAGGACAGGTCTGATGATCAGTATGTGGCCATTTTTTCCAAGATGACAATGTAGAGTTCTTGGGGATGGTGCATACCTTCCCACGGGGTAGTTCAGAGCTTTATGCAACTAGTGGCTATGTCGTGGCCATATGACCAGGGTCAGGCAGATCCTGGGACCACATAGGCATATCGAGATTGGTTTAGGCCACCCCTAAGATTGGTAGTGCCAAGTACACCATCCACTCGACATAGAATGAGGCAGGGGATGGGATGAGGCTGAGGAGACAAGGATTAGGACCAGGGTGGCAGAGGACCAACATCGGATTAGTCGGTCGAGGACTAGGTTCCACCTATTCAGCCACCCAGGGATCAGCAGGATTAGCCCCACCAGGATGTCCCAATACAGGATCAGGACTAGGGGCAACACGACAAACAGGATGGGCACCAGGATCAGGTTGCGACACCACCCAGAGATAGTGATCAGGATCAGCCCCATGTGCAACCTCCTCCACAGCCAGATCCTAGAGATGGGTGGATTTTGTAGCTGTAGGCCCAGGTACAGGCACTGATAGCGGAGAGAGATCAAGCTAGCGCCAAGCAGGAACAAGCCATTTTACAAAGGCAGGCCATAGAGTTACATGCAGTAGCTGAGATGGGCTGCCAACAACAGTTAGAGAGTATGGATACCTCTTCCTCCTGGAGCACAGTATCACTTCAGGCTTATAGGGAGGTTGTTCGAGAGGTCGATTATTACAGGATGCACTACCATCAGGCCATGTTGAGAGTAGGACGAGTTCCTTATTTTTCATAGAGGACTATGCATAGACCTGCAGAGGGTCACAGGGACATAGCAAGTGGTGAGGGTAGCATCTAGCAGGGCTAGGTCCTCATTTTGATCAAAGACAGGATTCATTTTGCACCCTTTGGGCTCATTTTTTATAGCCCCATGGGTCGATTGTACTTATATATTTGATACTTGATCCAATTGTTTTTGTACCATGACAATGTACATATTTTGATGATATATGAGATGATGATTTTGAGCCAATATGATATGTGATGTATTTATGGATGTCTTTATCTTCTATATGCTTATGTAATGATTATATGATGATGTTTATGGATGCATTTTGTTTTCAGTATCTTTTTTTGATGCACTTTTTTAGGATGTATGCAAAATTTTATGATATGCATTATGCTTAGACTAATAGATCTATATTTTGCAATGTGTGTAATTTCCTCATGTATGATGTGTTTTATGATGTTATGGTAATGATGTGATGCTATGATAATGATGTTTTATGAAATGATATGATGGTTACGATATGAAAAACAAATGCTTTTGATAGATGATGAGTATGCGATAGCGTAATGGATGCTTATATATGTTATGGGATGATGCAAATGATACTATGATAATGTGTGATGATGCAGATGTTTTATGATATTTATGTGATAAGTGTTTTTCATTTTTATATATGATGGATGCTTATGTATGATTTATGTAATGCTTATAATAACCAATCTATATGTATGGAAATGCAATACATGTTTTTATGGTATGATATGCAATGTGAAATATGCAGACATTTTATGGATGTAGGATGGATGCAATGATAATGATGATGAATAACTATCACGGTACCATGTTAGCATGAAAAGCAAGAGATTCCAACAAGACATGAGATGATGATAATGATGATTACTTGCCAAGGAGTTAGGGTTTCCAAAGGGCCAATTATCTTATGTTTGATAACACACATAGATATGATGCATCAAGGTATAAAGAACCAGGATGGTGTTGTATCCAGTATGATGGACTTTGACTTGACAATCAAATAGGAGTATCCTTGTTCACACCTGACATATGGAAACCTTACTAGGATGCACTTTAGGTACTTCAAACATTTTGGACCAAAACATAGGAAGGAAAACCTTCTTATGTGGTCAACAAGATATCTAAAACACCTTCCATACATACCTACTAAAGAAAGTATTTTCCAAGGTTATTTTACAAAGACATCCAACAAACACACAAATAAAAAGACAATGATCACTACCCCATTCCTATCTCTCTAAATCCTTTTGTTCAGGATATCATCAAGAGGTCCTTGGAATGAGTGCAATAAGATAAATCAATAAATCAACATAAAGCAAACAAACAAGCTAATGTTCTTCAAGACTGCTAGCCAAGACTAAACTACGATGATGCCTGATGTTGATGTCCATTGTAGGAAGGATTCATCCTAGGACATGATGATATCAAATGATTTGATATGGGACTAATTGGATGATAGGCTATTGACTTAAAGAGTTGACTAACTTGTTTACGTACTGACCTAGACTTGATATTTTGATGTTTCGAGTTTTTTACTTTCGATCTGCGAGACTTGTTTCCAATTGTTTCACCAAAGGTTGAGGATGATGATTGATTTATTATGAGTGATGTTTATTGCGGGTGAAAGAGAGATGAGACGGGTGGATTTTTTAAATATTTGGATGTTTTTGATGTTTTTTGAAATGTTTTGAGGTTGTTTTTGGTATGTTTTAATTTTCAATTTTCAAATGTTTTGGGGTTTTCTGAGATTGACCAAGATACTAACCTAAAGACCTCTCCTAGGGGCCTTGGGGGCTGATCAATAGATTAGCCTTGCCTACGTTATACACACGGAGACCACATAGTTCGACTGACACATACTTGATTATTGATGAGATATGAACAAATGGATTGTTAGTTTTATATGACAGACTCCTAGAGGATTGACGTAAGTGTCTCAGGGGATGATCAAAGATCAACCTTGCCTACGTTCAAGCCTCAGAGACCCGTAGTTTGACAAGACGACTCTATTTTTGATTTTTTGACTGACTTTTTGACCTATTTTTGGATTTTGATATGTTTCGAATGTTTTTGGATTTTTTGGTTTTATAAATGTTTTTGGATTTTCTGATTTTAGGGATGCCAAGAATATACATGAATATGATCCAATGAGAACATGCCGCAGTGTGATGCAATAGTCTACTCCGATAAAGGCAAGACAAACTGACCTTGAGAATGGACCGAGTAGTACTAGGAGGGATCATCATACAAACACAGGACCAAGCTATGATGTGGATGCCAAACAGATGATGGATGGAGATATGGAATGCGATGGATGATGGAGAATGAGTCTCGAAGATCCTGGTGGATGGAAAGTGCTTATTTACACAAGGTTCCTGTTTGCCAATTTTTCACCAAGGTAATTGCCCAAAGTGCCACATAAGTGGTTTTCACTAGAGGATGATTTTTCTCTTTACAGTTTTTGATCATTTTTCTAATTTTTTTGGATTTTTTATTTTTTTATTTTTTTGTTATCACCAAGACACCTGTTTTCCAGGTTTTCATCAAGGTGACCATTTTTTCAGGACATTTTCTACTTTTTTTTTTGGATTTTTTGGTTCTATACCTTGAAATATTAGGCATAAAACTTTTTGAGATGGGAGTTGTTCATGGGATCCTACAAAGGTTCCCCTTTGGGTGTTGATAACTGGTATGCCCCTGACTTATAGCTCGTTGTGATAACAAATGGTCCCAACCATTTAGGTTCCAATTTTCCTTTTCCATTTGGGTTTGGGAGATTCTTCTTATTCTCCTTTAGGACAAGTTCTCCGACTTGGAAATTATTGCTTCTAATCTTCTTGTTATAGCTCCTTTTGAGTTAGTTCTAATAGACCTGCAAATGGTTCAATGCATCTATACGTTGCTCATCCAATAGCTCTAGCTCATTCAGTCTTGATACTCGGTATTCTTCATCTGTGATGAGGTTTTACAGTGACATTCTCAGTGACAGGAGCTCGATCTCAATGGGTAATACGGCCTCTGAACTGAAGACCAGGGAAAAGGGAGTGGCACCTGTTGGTGTGCGAATGTTGGTTCAATAGGCCTAGAGGGCAGGATTTAGCTGTAGATGTCAGTCATGACCTGTGTCATTGACTGTCTTTTTGAGTATTTTCAAAATGGTTTTATTGGTAGCTTCTGCTTGGCCATTTCCTTGGGGATAATACAGAGTGGAAAAGTGATGTTGGATTTTGAATTTTTCACATAGATCACGAACATCCTGATTCTTGAATGGTGTCCCATTATCTGAGATAATAGCTTGGGAAACACCATATCGGAATATTAAGTAGTTTAGGATGAACTTTGGGGTCAAACCACAATAGTGGTTTACAAATTTTACGAGGAAGGAAATTTCATTTTTCTTCCTTTCCCCAAACTCAACAGGTTCAGTCGAACTCAATGGTTCGGCCGAACCACCTTATATGTTCAACCGAACCCCCAAACCCTAAACAAAAATAATAATATTTTTAGGGGTTTGGTCGAACATGGGTTTGACCGAACCCCCTCAAATAAGACATAAAAAAAATGAACTTGTCACTGTCATTTTCACTTTTTTTTGCTTTCCCTGTGCTTGTGTGTGCGGTGAACAGCGAACGTGATCTGCAAATGGTGAACAAACTCGACTTCATGTCTCCGGTGAACGCAAACTCAACTTCATCTCTCCAAATTTCATCAACCCAACTTGCATATTGAGCACCAGGTTTGTCAAATTTGAATTTTATAGAGTTCAAAATGCATTTTTTTGTTAAATTTTGAAACCCTAAATGTGAAAATTTTCAAATTTGTTGAATTGAAACTGCATTTGTTTGAAAGTTTCTAAAGCCTTTTCAACATACACTATTTCTATGATACATTTCTACTCTGTCAAAAAATTAACATGCCCTGTCTATGCTTCCACATTTTGCATACATTTCTACCAGGGCACCTCCAATTTATTTGAGGAATTATATCAAACAGTTCATTAACAAATTTATTTTAGGCATTATATCAAACAGTTCATGGTAATTTTTGATGGAGTATGATAGAAATAGTGTTTCCATTGTATGCACCCTATATCAAACAATTCATTAACAAATTTATTTGAGGCATTATATCAAACAGTTCATGGTAATTTTTGATGGAGTATGATAGAATAGTGTTTCCATTGTATGCACCCTATATCAAATAGTTCATTAACAAATTTATTTGAGGCATTATATCAAAACACTATTTCTATCATACTCGTCAAAAACACTATTGGAAATTTATTTGAGGCATTATATCAAACAGTTCATTAACAAATTTATTTGAGAAATTATATCAAACAGTTCATGATATAAAGTTTAGGGTGCATACAATGGAAACTTGGATAAAATTCTTCATATTTTTCTTTGAGTCTTATGGCATTACTCCAAAAATGGTTGGTGAACTAAATGTATGAATCGAAGAATAAATTTAGAGGAAAGAAACTAGATTGTTTGAATGAAATGTATAATAAAATAGTTCTATTAGGATTAGAAGGAATGAAGGTATTATTAAATTTTCTAGTATTAGGAAAATATAAAAATATGTCCACTTTTACTATATATATATATATTTAAAACTATTCTTCATATATCCATGTTAAAACTATTAAAAATTAAATTACATAAATCAATTTTAAATTTGTACAAAGAAATAAATGACTTTGACTAAGAGCGAATATTTAAAATATAGCTATCCTCTTTGCAAAATCCAATTTGATTTGAGATATTTATGGACAAAAAATATGGATGAGCATGAGGTAAGTAAGAAAGAATAACCTTAATTTATATCTTCCCTCATCAAATAATTTCATGTTTAAAGAGTTTCTTAAGGCATATCTAGTTATGAAAAATTATTATATACTTGTTATAACTATATTAAAGTATATCATAAATAAATTGAAAGGATAGAGAGTAAATCACTAAAAACACATACATTAATCATAGAAGTAAATTGATTAATATAAGGAGATTCAAGTGGTTGGATAATTTTTTCCAAGGAGTGGAAGAGGTTAAGAAGGAACCATCAAATAAATATAATACTTTAAATACTTTAAAAGAAAAATACATTTCTCCCTGCTCTAAATTGAAATGGTATTCCTTCTAAGATGATAATAATTGAAAATGAAGAAAATAATCATTATGAAGATCAAGTACCATTGATAAGTTTTAAGAGATCAAATAAAATATTCAACAACAAAAGAAAAAAGAGACAATAGTTAATGCTAAAGAAACAACTACAACCAAGCTACTATGTTAATAAATTCTCCTCTTATGTAGTCTTCATTTCCCTATAAATTGTGGCCTCCTTGTACAAATTAGCTATTGATCACCATAGTGAAACAAATTTAACATTTTGAAATGGTTAAACATTATTATTATTTTTATTTGTATAAGTATAATTATTATGGGTTCATTTCTCCTCTCCTACTCTTCCTAATAAGGTTCTATTTTACAAGCCTCATATAAATGTTAGGGTTCTAACTTCTAAAAATTGAATAGTGTCAACTTAATCTCATTAGACAATGCTCCCCTAGTATTAATGGGGCCAACTTTTTATCTATCAAACTCGGCTATGTTTACATTGAATAAGAATTTGATACCTTTATCCTGATACTTGAACTAAGATATCTTGGCTCTAATTTTAGTCATTTTATCTAAAAATTATTGGTGACATATCCATTCGTGTTTAGTTTTAATCATTTATTATTGCAATTAATTATTACAAGGAGATTCTTGAAGCTTGTATTCCATCCCCACCATTTTTATTCTAAATATTTGACATTTTCTTTCAACTTAAAGTCTAAATTTTATCCTTAATGTTATACATATTTTTCTAGGATAACACATATTCATTATATTTCACTAAATGTGTTCAGGCATAGAAGAAAAACCTTCAATATATCTTTAAGATAACTTTGATACCATCAAGATAATCCCACCTTTCATTGCATTAATATCAAGGTTAACTAACCCTTCCTCTTTACATGCTTTTCAATTAGAGTATCCTCTAGTAAAAATAGAAACATTAATAGTGTGGTTATCAAAGAGTGTCTAGGGATGCACACATCACTACTATTAATAAATTATAAGATTGTAAGAAATTTTTATGGAAGAAATAACTATCTAATAGAGAATATAATGTATTAGTACATATCTAACTATTACATATTTTAAATAAAGCCCCTTTAAAATCTATCTTATTGCCATTTAATGAGTCAACTAGGTTCAAAATTATTTTCATCTTATTCCCCCAAAATTCATCACCTTTACAACAAAACTTGATTTCATCTAATTTATCTTATTTATTCTCAAATCATATTAAAATCACCACCTTAAACTCTAAGAAATATTTGGTAACTTATTTATTTTATCTTCATTTAGAAAGGGGTGTGAAGGGGATTTAGAACCTTTTAAAGTTTCTTTCAAAATAACTAGGAAGATTTTATTCATTGCCTTTCTTGTTGCTTTTAGGATTAGTGTTATGAATTTTGTGCCTTCATTCTTAAAAATTCTTATATCAACTCATTTAGCATTTCCATGATATTTTTATATGGGAAAGGTCAACATACAATGAGGTAGACACTTTCCATTTTTTTTATTCCTTAATTAGTTCTTTCTAGGGAAACTTTTAGTCTTTTCGAACACCTTACAAAAATATGATAAATGTGTGATTATTTTTCTTTCCACTCTATAAATTTTTGATGTGCTTGGATATATAATTGAGATGATTCACTCATAATGTAATGATAAAAATTTAGTATATATGAAAGAAATATTTTTGAGACATCAAACTACCATTCTACATAACTCTCACATGGAAATAAGAATATTATTTTATTTTAACTAAAGAAATTGTGTGTACTCTATCTTGAAAATTACTAATTAACTTTGAATTATATACTTATAATTTAAAATAAGAGCACTTCACAACATGGAATAGATAGGTTAATGAAAATAAAATATGTTTTTATATATAAAGAGGTGGGAACTGCATTGAGAAATTCGATTCCCATGATAAATTTCTTGCATGAGCAACTAAGGACATGCTCTACCACTTTTATCTACCTTCTCTTTCAACAATTTAACATTAGAACAATATTTGCCTGAGCTGTATACCACCCCAACGGTCTTGAATGGATGCATTTAGATGGAGAAGGATTTCAAAAAGGCCTTTATGGTACTTGTATCCCCTGTACGATGATATAAATGACACATTTAAATCCCTATTTCATGAAATTTGCCCTGTTGGCTTCTAGTATGAATGTTATCTATAAAGTGGAATTTTAGTTGAGACTCTCAATCTTCCATTGTTGGTTTCTAGTGTGACTATACAATATGCTCGCCAAACTGTATTAATTTCTAATGTTAATTATTCAAAGAAGGTTTTGTTTCATAAGAAGAGACCTATGTTCACATATTCCAAGGCATGTTATTATCCACAATGCATGACACTTCTTCACATCTCTACTAAGTTCTAAATGAGCATAAATCATTATTTCCATGGAGGAGATTGATGATTTAAAAATAAAATATCATGCCATTTCTTTCTTGAGAAGTCATGTTTGCATTCATGATTTGTAACTTCCATCTTCATCCAAAAAGAAATTTTGTTATCGTTATGTGCCTGATATTAAAACAAATCAAAACCTTCATTTGAGCATGATCGCCAACACAAAGGTAAATGAGTGGAAACAAAAGAAAGCTCGGTTAATGGCTTTCAGCATGTTGGTGGAAAATCTGCATCTTTTTGAAAGTGGCTTCCTAGCTTATCAGTCTTATGTTTAGTAAGGTTTTGTAATCTCCACTGTGTTATGTATTCGGGTCATGGGTATATCTTGTATGATGTCTTCTTTTGGGTATTTTGGGTGCATAAGAGAATGTGCATATGTACTGATGTATTCAACCAATGTGCTTTTGTAACATTGTAATCAAACAATTGGTCATTTTTACTAGGACCTCACTAGTCTTTTTGATATTTTGTAAAATTTGTTACTCAGACTGCAATTGGGGATTTTCTTGCTGGTTCTTTCCCGCCAGTATGTCCGCCTGAACCAAATATATGTAAAATATTATATATAAATAAAATTATAAGTGGTCTCCCACTTTTTCTTAAAAAAAAAGTTCTTGTAAATGTCCACATCTTTTTCCTTAACATAGTTGTTATTTCTTAAAATATTTCTTATGATTTTTCATAATGTTGGTCAATACTTTACTGTAAATATTCTATAGTCATGCTCTTAAATGTCATAAGAATATGTCATAAGAGGGTTTCATCTTATAAAGCTATAATAATATTATATGCATTTAGAACATCTTAGACACCTCCCTTGAAGTATTCAACAAATGACATTGTAACAATCCAAATAACACAGTAAAGTGAGATGCCTCATTTCCTAATATGAGGACAAAATAATAAATCAAAATATTAGGATGCAAGGTTGACCCACCTTCCCAATACTTGGCTAAGTTTGGTCACTCATTGAGGAGGGATCCCAACAACAATTGTGCTTAGTAGCTTACTACTTCAATCCAAGGAATACCTATTCATTTTTTTTCTTTTTTTTATTGTATGCCTAATGACTCCTCATCTCAAGTTAAATTGTGGGAATGGATTCTTATGCCCTCCCTATGACTAAATGGCTACAAGGAGGTGAATATGATATGGTGGAAGAAACCAAGATACAATTTGGTTTAGTTCTCATAAACTCTCTAAAAAATAATTGAATTCCTACATCCTAACTAGAAATACCATGAGGGGTTTAGATCCCATTTTAGACAAAAAATATTCTTATACTAATCACTAGTTCACTTGGACCAACTAAAGAGATGGTGAACTAGGGGAAGCATAGTTATTGATAGATTAAAACTTAGTTATTTCTCTTTCCATTGTCCCTCTCTGCGAAACACCCTTATTTAAGTAGATTCTGTGAAACCTATCTCACATATCACCTCCCAATTCTTTAAACTTTTCAAACTTCTTATTCCTGCATATCTAATAATCCTATCCTTCCAAGCTCAACCTTCCCTCAATCAAATTGATCACCTTGCTTCCCTAATATCCCTTTGGTTGGAAGTGTTCTAGACCTCATCAGAATGGTAAGTGGATAAAATTGTGGAATGATGCAATTAAATATATTGCACTACCTTACTATGATCTTACAATAAGAATATGGCTAGAAAGAGATCTAGAATGGAAAAAAAATATGGATCCAAATAGAAAAAAAAAACTTGTTTTGGCTTTAGCACTTACTAATAACTTTTCTACAATGAGTGGTTGCTTTTGTTGAAATAAAACTTAGAATATTTGAACTTAATTGTGGTAGAGGATCTCAATTAAGAGATAGGCTACATTGGATGAAAGGATATAAGGGATACAAATTATTTTTTAGTTATCTCAAACATATTTACATTCTCGAGAGTGGATAATATCTGGTGTTGATCAAGAATTGTAGTTCCATGACAACTCTAATGATATTAAAATCCATTTTCCTCAACGTACAAATAATTTTTGGTGATCTAGGTGGAAAGGAGATCCGTCAAGATATAGTGAAAAATTATGGGCATAACAATTATATATTTTTAACATATATAAAATGTATGGTTGGATTAGTGAGATATTTATAACAAGTATGAAATATGAAGTCAAACTTTATTAGATTTGATTCTTAATAAATTGGTTTTAATGATTCAATTTATAGCTTTTATGCAATCTATATAAGAAGTTTAAATAGTTGATGGTATCTGACATACATATAAAATATGATAAATGTCATTATTTTGCTTTCCAATCTATAATTTTTTTATGAACTGCTTGGCTATATGAATTGAGATGATTCACTCATGTATTGTAATGATAAAATTCATCCTCATATGGAGGATTTTATATTATCTTCCATTAAATTCATCCTCTTTATGAAATTCTTATGGGATATTCTAGTGTGAATTCTTAATTTTAAACATATCTTAACTAGATAAATTTAGGTTCAATGAAGGCAATAGAACTTTTTTTTCACTTACATAATCCTATTTTTAAGTTCATTTATGTTAACAACTATTAGATTAAATATTTTTATCCCCAATTATTTTCAAATAATTTTATACTAATCTTTGTATTCTTATTCTTTCTTTCATTGTTTCATTTAAAATTTGAACCATTTAAGGATGCTATGTTATGGGTATAGTTGTCTTCCAATTATTTTTTAAATTGTTAATGGTATGAAAATATTATTGATGAGTAGATGAATTATTACAACTATTTTTAGATTTGTATTCCCTTTATCTAGATATATTATTTACCAAAGTCTCATTACTCTTTTAGGTGTACTGTATATATATATATATAACATGGAAAATATAGATCATGTTCCACCTGTTCCAGATTCTTTGTTTGCAAATACTAGTAATGAGATTAAAAATTTGAGAGATTCATTAGCACAGGGTGCAAACCCGGGGATATATAGTGAACCATGCATGTTAATATTGCATAGTCTAGAAAAACTAAAAGATGAACTTGAGAGGACTAGTGCATATTCCCCAAATAGAGTGACTGCTATTCTTTCCCGCATGCAGGAAGAAGTACATGGTGAGGTTCCCCTTAAACAAATATAGGATAGTGTCACCAAAGAAATGATAAAAGCCACTTGTTTTCCATTTTATCAAAATGTGCGTAAGGTTAGGGGATACTAGATCACTAGATGTGTTGATCATGCTATGGCCTCATTGATCTACCCATGATTTCCTGTAGCACATGGTCTATACCCCAACAATGACCAGATTCCATTGTATTTTGTTTAGCAGTTGTATGTTGAGGTCCATTTGGGCCTCAAAGTTAACTACCTGGACATTCCACCATATGTTGGTCAGGGGCGTGGCAGGATTGCTGATAGGACCACCTATCATCGAGCAGATAGACCACCCCTAGTGTTTAGGGTATTGGTTGGTGAGAGGTCTCCTGCTCTCACCCTAGCTCTAGCCCCCATAGCAGATGAGGTTATCATTTCTTCCCAAAAGGAAGCAATTGACACTGTAGGTGACATTGTGGCTGCCACCACTAGGATATCTGATGATCGTGTAGGTCAGTATTTGATGTCCAGACATTCCCGATCCATGCCATTTTCAACACAGTGGACCACCATGGATCCTTTTATAGTGGTCAGCATCCCTACTCCTATACAGATTGATGCACTTACAGAAGATATGGCACGCATGACTCTGCATTGTTTGGCTGAGGACCTGTTGGAGGCATATGCCAACATTGCATCAGATAATGGGATTGGTATAGAGCATGTTAGAGATCATTTGAGATGCAGAGGTCGTTCAGTTCCAGGATCCCATCACTTTCAGCCGAGCAGTAGTGCGCATCAGGATCCACCTACAATTCATTCGGCAGCTACACAAACTATGGGTTTTACTAATATGTTGATTGGTTCTGGTTGATCATCGTCGATTCCATCTCACCTTCATAGTCCTCTACATTCATCATTTATGGAACAACATGGGATAGATCATATGGATGCAGATGTTGATTCGTCGCTTGACCGTTTGGTGGATATGGTGGAGGTGACTATTTCAGTGGACTTAGGTCATCCGCTATCAAATGATATTCATGTATGTCTGCATGTGCATGTTTCAATTCTTTTTTCATTATTTAAAAAAAAAAATTAACTAGATATTCATGTAAGTTCATATATATATGTATATATATTTTTACAGGTGGACATACCTCATATCACTCCTAGCCTTGGTCCATATCATGTGCATGATTGATGTGACTCTGTGGATGAATCTACTGCCAGTGGACATGTGAGTTTTACATTTTTATATAATCACACCTGTATATGTGCATGTAATATTTATGTATTCATAGATCTAGATTGATATTTAAAAATACAAGTTCATTTAAAAATAACTTTCATAAAATTTATTTAATATAAATTATATGTATTTAACACATCTTGTACACAATTTTATTTGCAGGGCTCAGCACACCCATCAGAGCAGGACTGTTCTCATTCAGATGGCCATTCGACTAGGATTAGACATTCATATTAGGCCATGCACACTAGATTTATGATCTTTACCACATGTATTTGCTTATACATGATGATCTTTAGTATTTGAGATTTGATGATATCTAACTTACATTTGCTTATATGATATACATACATTTGCTTATTTGTTGATTTTTAGTATTCGACATTTGATGACCTTTAATTTAAATTTTTCTTATATGATATGAACATATATTTTCTTTTATGATATATACATACATTTGCCTCTTTGCTTGTAATATGTGTTATGTTTATATGTATTGAATCCCTTTACATGTATGTGCATGTGTTTGCTTATGGTTTAAACATGTTTACACATAATATATGTATGCATTTGCTTTAAATATTCAATATACATACATGTTTTCTTATTTTATGATCTCTTACAACTTACATTTCCTTATATTCAGTATACATTTGATCTCTAGTAGAATTTTAGGGAAATCAATGCCACTTTATAATTAAGTCCATTCATGTTGATCACAATAAATATTTTTTTTAAAATGACGTAAGCAACATGAACCATTGAGTTGAGAACAAGATATAATCTTTTTGACAAGTAACTTGAAATTAAATTCAAATATAATTAAGAAAATTCAATTCAAATTATACCTCTATTATACATTTTTGACAAGTAACTTGAAATTCAATTCAAATATAATTAAGAAAATTTAATTCAAATTATACCTCTATTATACATTTGACAAATAACTTGAAATTCAATTCAAATATAATTAAGAAAATTCAATTCAAATTATACCTCTAATATATATTTTTGATACTTTAACAAAATTCTAAAATTACTAGATATGTTGTGCATACCTATGAATTAAATAATAACAAACTCCACAATGAAAAAACTTGTTTGTTTACTACTTGATTCACTTAAACTAGGATCTAGTTATTCCATGTACACTAGAATATTTTTTTTCCCATCCCATATGCATATAAATAGAAGCTTATTTTTCATTATTCTGGATATCAAATTGCAAGATTAATTCTCATTTATATCACTTGGAGTGCAGATTTTGGAGAAGTTTTTGCACATTTATCGAGGCAAATATTGGAGCTCGACAACTTTTCATTTTTATCAATCAAGGAAAAATTTGGAGGAGAATTTAACTAAGTTGGTAGAGGACTTGTTTTGAGTCATCTTTAAGTTGAAGAAGAAAATGGGACAACAAAGAAAAAGAAAAAAATGCGTCTCAACGAAAATTGTTAAAAGAAGAAGAACAAAAGAGGCGTGAACAAAACTTGGAAAATTATCATAGAAAGAAACAAGGTACATGCTTGTTTCTTCTCTCTCACACTCTCAAGTGTGTGTTTAGGACTTTTACTTTGAAAAAACATGAGCATTCATTTGATGGGATGGAATCCATAATGTGCATTACTCCACCCAATAATTTGGTTAGTACACCTAAACATAAATTTGTATGTGCATACATTTTGCATTGGCTTTCTTATTAACATTAGAAATGTTTAATGTATGACCATTTTTCAACTTACAATACCCTAGCTTAAAATGTACTCTTAAACTAAAATATTGTACATTAAATCCTTCCCTACAAACCTTTACACTTTATCTTTTACCAATACCTTTGTTTAATGTTTTGTCATCACATTATCATTGTTGAGTATATTGCATCTACACAATTTTCTTTACTTTGTTCATGAAGAAATGATATGTAATTTCCCAATACATGCTTCGCTCTCCAATGAAACCTTAAATTTTGTGTCCCCACTATGCCACTTTGATTTTCATAATTTTTCAACGACATTACTATTTTATGTCTTACAAATTCTATATATATTCTAACTTTGCACTTTGAAAGAAACCATTATTTTTTCTTAATTATTCATGAAACTACACCTTCATGTACAATGAAGTAGCATTCTAATGCTGATATTTGGTGATCAATATCCCCTATCCAATCTACATTGCAACATCTAATTAGCTTAAGATTTTTCTAAACTCCCATTGAATTTAATCTAATGATCAATAGTTCCTTAAAAATATTTTTTAAATATTTTAATAAATGCCCAATTCTAAGCTCTAGAATTATTTGAAAATTAGAAATCAAATTATACTTAAAGCCAATGCAATTTCATGTTTTCTAGAGACTAACACATGCATACATAAAAAATCAAGCTATATGGTGCCAAGGAATAATAGTTATATATGATAGATTATTATTTAAATTATGTCTTAACACACATTTGTTTTGAAGGTTTCTAACCATCATTGCACTTGAATGACTATAAATACTTTTAAATGTCCTCAAGTCATCTTGGTCATGCAAGTTGCAATGTTTATTTGATCCTTGACTCCAATTCCTTAAGCCATTTCTTTTTGTTTCAATATTTGTGTTTGGTTTTAGTTGATTATTTGGGTTGTGTTTTATGTCCCATAAATTTTTAACTTTTTTCATCTTAGCATGATATTGGAAATTTATTTGAAACCTTGAAACATCTTATAGCCCAATTTTGTCGGGGTTCTTTGGATCACCTTGTTATACTCTAAGGGTTTCCTTTGCTATATCACTAGCCTAAAAGTTCTAAGTCACTTGTATGCATAATCCTCAAACTTTGATGCTTGGCATGGAATTTGACCTATGTGTATCCTATCCTTGGATATGCATTTATGGATTTGTTTTCATACATGTGCATGTAGCTGTTTTGTGTCTTTGGTATTTTCTTTTCATCACTTCAATGTTCTCATTATTTTTATGTTTTATGCTCTAGGGATTCCTCAAGCTGGAGTCGAGCCAAATCTAGATATTGGATCAAACAAATCCGTTGAAGAAAACATGGACCTTGAAGTTAGGGAGGAGACCCAAGTTCAAACAATGCTTGTTGGAGAGGGGTCAAGATCACTTCCTTCTACTGGTATGGATGAGCATATAAAACTAGCACAAACTTCTCTCACTTATAGCATCATGTCTTATCAATTTGTTTGCTTGCATACATAAACTTCACTTATATAACATCATCTCTCACTTTTTTTTGCAAAATATTTTGTGACATGTAGGAAGGGCTCAACAAGCAGGAAGTTTTCATGCTCAATTCAAGCCAAATCTAGACATTGGATCAAATGAGTCCGCTCAAGAATGCATGGTCCTTGAAAATAGGGAGGAGGCACAAGTTCAAACAATTCATGTTGGAGAGGGGTCGGTATCACTTTCTCCTACTGGTATGGATAAGCATATAAAACTAGCTGAGAAGGTGAGGAAACAGATTTCTCATAGAAATTTAGATCATTTACTTGAAATGGATATGGAGAAACTGTTCAATATTATGCCAACCAGCCTTATAATAAGAGAAAGAGGTCAATGACTAAATCTGTAAATGGAATGATCAATCATCATTTCAATCATCTTGATACACTTGAAAAAAACCCAATTGTTATCACGTGTACTTCTTCGTGATGAGCTCAAAGAGTCATTACAATTGTTGGGTGTACATTCGGGATCAAATAAGAAGAAACACATAGGATTACAAAAGGATATTGTTCAAAATGTTAAAAAGGGTTTAGATTCCATTGGGAAAGGATCCCGATCAGTGGATAAGGCCACTACAAGAAGGGTGATGTTGACATCTATTGTACATCAAGATATAGCAAGAAAAAGAAAAATGTCTACACTTTCAACTAAAATTGGTTATAGTAGAACCACATTGATAAAATATGAAAAAAAGAGAATTTTTTTGGATGAGAGTTTAGAAGGAAATTGGGCAATTATGTGTAGAGCTCCCCATTCTGATAGGATTGAAGATGTTGTTAGGAACTTGGTCTCAAGTTTTTGGCATGATCAAACTCATCCATCATCAAATACTAGAGATGTTATGAGACACAGGATTGAACCTAGTATTTATGAAAATCATATCAAACATTGGCTAGACATAACACAATTTTAGATGAATATGAACTTTTGTAATGCATATCCTCATATAAAGATTGGGAAAACAATGTTTCAAAGGTTAAAGCCATATTATGTGAAGATAAACAAGTTTTTTGAAACTTGTTGTTGTCGTTATCATATTGAATTTGATCTCTACTATCAGGTGTTTTGAAAGATGAGAGAAGAAAGATGTGGGTTTCAAAATGCACCTCCTAAACAGGCAAGTTTGTTCATAAACTCTATATTATGTGATCATGAAAATGGACCTCAAATAAATTGCATAAAAGGAATTTGTGAGACATGTGGAAATTTGGCTAAATTTCCTTCAAGAATTGAGGATACTGACCTAACAAAGACAGTAAATTGCAAGAGGTAAGTACTATTTTTAGAGAGTTTATTTGTTTCAATTTCTCATAGATTGTTATTTGGATTCTCTTTGATGTAATGTTTCATTGATTGTGTGAATTATTAGTTATTCGTGCATATTTTACTCACACAGGTACAAGTATGTAAAGTTGCAAACAAATTTTGGGAAAGAATCCACAAGGTTGAACTATGTAGAAGAGGAGATTCCCATTGGAAAATTTATGGAAGATCTTCAAAAATTGATACGACCATACATACAACATTCCTTTTTTGCTAAGTGGCAAGCACAACAATTCCAAAAATTGAGAGATACTTTCCCACGTGAACAGTTCTATCTGTAGTTGACTTTGAAAAAATTACTCCTTTGTACATCAAATGGAGATTCAATCAGAGTATTACTTTTCAAAGCAGATCACTATTATGGTTCATGTGTGTTATCGACATGCACAATCAGAATTGGATGATGTTGAGAGTATAGATGAAGAATGAGCCATTAAGAAAGAATATCACTTTTATATTAGTGATGATAAAGAGCATGACACTCCAACATTGCTTTACAATATTTTTTGAGAATTTGAGAAGCAGGGGTGTAAAATTTGAAAATCATTTTGTATGGTCAGATGGATGTGCAACACAATTCAAATCTTCACGACCATTCTATGCACTTTGTAGATATCATAAAATCTACAAAATACCACATGTTTGGAGTTTTTTTGAGAGTGGGCATGGAAAGGGTGAGCATGATGGAGCAGGAGCTTGCATCAAATGAGCTTTAAGAAAGCATCAAATGAGTTATCCAGAAGATCATCTATACAATGCACATGATGTTGTTGAATGGTACAAGAAACACTTTGCATCAAATGTATCGCACATCTTCAAGAACAAACCCACACATTCCAAGATAGAGTGTTTTGGGAGATATCGCTTATGTATAAATTACATTAAATCGTAAATTTTGAATTTATTTAATTTGGGGCTATATATATATATATATATATATATATATATATACATATTTGTTCACATAGTCTTTTTGTTGTACATATGTATCTAGGTGTGGATAGAATATTGATGCATGGATGCAAGAGGGTAGAAAAAACAAGATCTTTGCATTGTGCTAGGAGTTCAGATAGTCGCCATGGATGGATATTAGACAAAAGGGATTACTCTTTTTTTTGCATTGAGTGCATTGAGGGAAACTCTCATTATGCATGCAACAATCAAGAACTTGGATATGTTGGTAAATGGGATACAGTGCCAAGTTAGTTGTTTCAGAAACATATGATGAAAACGAGGAAGAAAGATTTGAAGACATTCCTTTGATTTCAATTGATTATGACCATATTTCAGGATTGGTTAGAAAAGGTACATGTGTAAGTTTTCAATAATTTAAATATTATATATATCTAGTTAATGATCTTTAGAGACATTTCTATTTTTTTTAGAATTTTATTGTGTAAATTTGGTGTATAGGAGATGTTTTTACAGTCATAGCAGAGCCTGGAAACATCGAAGGTGTTAGCTATTATTTATTGTGTTGCATAGAAGAGAGGAATAAGCTAAAAAAACCTTAAACAAGTGATGGAATGTCATTTCCCACAGGTGAGTTTGAATTTAGAATTTTATATGCATTGTATTCACATGTGCACATTACATTATAAACATTAAATATATATTGTACAAACCTTGAGCATGAAAATGTTACACACGTTCATATGTCTTACCTTAGGTTCATGTTTACCATGCAGGTTATGTTGTAGTGCAAGGGACATATCTAAAACAATTCAAAGTTGTTCAGCATGGAATTCATTTTGTTGACTATCAACCTGATAACAAGCTATATCAATATAGTCACTTAATAATTGCTATCGCTCTACATCTTCATGTAGTTCCACATGCACGTGGCCGAAGAAAATGGAGACTAGATAGTGATGATCATCAAAAAATTCTACATGTTATTGAAGAGTAGGCTGAACCAAAATCTTTGACTTAGATTATATCCATGGTTTTCAAGTTCACTTGTAACCCTATACATGTTCAAATGAGAACTTATAGTAACTTGTACATAGTTGTAAGTCATTTTGTGTAAATTACAATTATATGTACATATTTGTTCCATGGAAAATTCTTAAGTTCAAGAATCTTTGATAGCATCATCTTTCACTTTTTTTGGTTGCATGTATACCCATATTTATGCTTTCAATCCTTATTTGAAATGTAGTGAATTTTTTTTAATTCATTTTTCCTAAATTACAATTATATGTACATATTTGTTCCATGGAAAATTCTTAAGTTCAAGAATCTTTGATAGCATCATCTCTCACTTTTTTTGGTTGCATGTAAACCCATATATATGCTTTCATTCCTTATTTGAAACATAGTGATTTTTTTTAAAATCAATTTTTCCTAAATTACAATTATATACAACTTATATTTGTTTCATGGAATTCTTAAGTTCAAGAATCTTATATACACTTATATACAACTTATATAATTTGTTCCATCGAATTGTTCCATGCCCAAAATTATGTAAATTTTAAAATTAAGTATTATCTAATTATAATATTATTGTACACATATATAAAACATAAATCAATGCAAATAAAAAAATAAACCCTAACCCTTAAACCCTTAACCCTATAACCCTAAACCCTTGTACCCCCTACCCTCTATCTCTCTCCCACTCCTCTCTCTCTTAAAAGTCTCTCCCTCCTACCCACTCTTC
>VDFB02192613.1:373227-394657 GCA_007258455.2 Sequoia sempervirens | reverse complement strand
ATGCAACTAGTAAACAATTATAAATTTATTATATGTTAATAGCATTGATTTACAAATGGTATTTTAATATGCAATTTTGGATGTTGAATAGGCTAATATTGGAGGTTTCAAGGGAACACCTCCCAGTGCAAGTGGATTTAGTCAAACCTTCACATAGGTAATATAATAAAGAGTTTAACTAATGAATTGTACTTCATAGATTTGTGTAGTTTATATTCATATCATTGATTATGTTGCATTTCACATCATTCCAAAACCTCAAAGCATTACTCAAATTCCATTAAATCGACAATCGTGATACATAGATTACTATGTACCCTCAATTGTACAACATAGTTGCTTAGAAAAGTCAAATATAAGCAACACGATGTAATTACTTCCGCTACGGAGCATGTTTTGCAAAGGTGCACCAACAGATAAAACTATGGATGCTTTGGAAAAATCTATGAAACCATAATAGTAAGCAATAGCATAGATTACAGTTAGTGATGCAGAGCATCATATCAAAACACTCAATCATCGTGGTACATCTCAATCTAATTGAATCGGGAGAAGATCACAAAACGGAATACAACTAAAAATTTCTTTCTTTTCATCATCAAAATCACGCTATCAATGGCAAACCACAAGGAAACAACAATCCAACTCATTTCAATACTTCTTATCATCCTCAAGCTTCTAACATCTTATTTATCAACAAAATGACTGATCCATGCACAAGAAACCTAATTAGAGTCACTAAACAATCCACTCTTTCATCATTCACCAAGGCACCCTTCCACTCAATTTGCTTTACCTAGGAAAAATAACCAAAAACCAATATTTCATGTTACAACCTATATCCATCAGATCCTAACACACCTTTTTCATCATCAATTTATCTGAATTCAAAGCAAAAACTTGATAAAGAGCTTTGAATCTTTCAATTCCTTAAACAACTCACCAAATTTTCACTTTTACCAACTAGTTCCTCAAGAACAAGATACTACAATCAACCATTTACACCTCAATCATTTCATCTGACTTCCAAGACATTACTCACATCATGTTTTTGACTGAAACAAACTTGGTTCATATCCACAGAATACTAATTTATCAAATTCATGAGTTCTTATGTAGTCAAATTACCATTTCCACCTAGGGACATATTGCTACAACATATCAAATCATCATGTTTGGCCTCAAGGCCTTCACCAAAACATTCACACACCTTTTATATCTTCACATTTATGGTTCTATGCCAAAATAAACATTTAAATCTTTATATTTATAGAATTACAAACTTTTATAGTCTTACCACCATTTTGCTTGTAGGTCACATATCCCTTAATCGGGTGATTCCTTTCCATTCACTTTGTATATCCACATTCCAAATGTACATTTAGGAGCCTTTTTTAACACATCATAACATATCAAAAGTTATCAATAGCTTGTCATAAATAAATTACTAGATTCTTGAATTGTTCGCTGGAAAGGGCTACTAATTTAGGCCTAAATTACAAATAAAGTTCTCATAGTTTATCACCAAAATACCAAAGGACTGAAAATAGTCATTCATCATGTCACAAAATTGAAGAATCAAACATTTTTAGCAACAAAAAGGCTCCATAAATCACTGTTCCAAAAAACCCCTATTCTATGCACAAATCAAGCCCTACAAAGGAGGGTTTATTGCATAAGGTACTTACAAAACATAAATACTCTTGGCACCACCACAAACACCATGGAAATAGCCTACATAAGCTTTAGAAACTCACCACCCACCTTCATGCATGCTTTTGCATTGAACACCACCATGAAACCATGTTTTCCATGAAGGAAACTTTGTATTTCCTATATGATTCAACAACCAATCAGAGATTTCTTGATTTCCCTATTCCTATACACTCACAAATTGCTTAAAAATTTCTAAAAACGTTCTATACATTCCATCCCACCAATCTCCTAAATCTACATTGGTGTGATGGTGAATTCAAGCCTTAAATGACCCTCAAAACCCTTGACTGGTTAATCTAAAAGACCACAAAAACCTTGGCTTTTAAATTTGATGGTAACTCTTCAAAACATCACTAGATTATTGTTAACACCCTACATAAAGTGAAAAAAAATAATATAGCCCATGCAAGAACTGAATTCAAGAATGAAACATAGTGAAAATAGGAACAAGAAACTTTATTTATTGAAAATGATTCAAGAATACAAAATCTATTCTTTTTCCCACCTTTTACATGCTTTTATATATGTTCCCAATCAGATAACTACCTTTTGAATCTCCCTCATCAAGTGAAACTACCTAAACTTCCTTGTGACTTTTAATATTCCATGCTTCTTTTCCTTTTTACAAATTTTCCCATCTTTAGCAACATTTGGAAATCTATTTTTTTTGTGACCACCTAAGGACCTTAAATACAATGAAGAAGGTCTTTATATGACCTTTACATGAAATTAAAAATGGGCATTAAATCTAGACAAAAAATTTCCTATGAGAGGTAGCTAGTAACCTAGGTGTTCCTGCACCAGTTAGTAGTTTGAAAAAATGCCTCGAAGAAATGTGGTCTCATGGTGATGGAATTCCATTCCATCACCACATGAGACCACATTTCTTCAAGGCATTTCTTCAAACTGCTCACCATCTTTCCTATGATACCACATTTTTCATACATGTTCACCATTTATCAACCATTCACTTCCTGCGCTTGCTAAGCATGGTTAAAGCCTAAAATAGGTGCTTCCAACAAACCATATGGATGCTTGGAAAATATCATCAAAACATACGTATATTAATATTATATGTCATTTGTTCCTGCGGTCACTGAAGAAATGCGCCTTTATGGTGATGGAATGCCATGATGTATTTTTGTACGGCATGCCATCACCATGAGACCCCATTTCTTTTGAGGCATTTTTTAAAATAGTTCATTGCCTTCTCTATGCCACCATAGTTATCATACATTTCTATGAAAGCATTTAATCAAATGGTTCAACAACTTGCCGTTATGGGTAAAAGCCTAAAAACACGTCCTTTCTAACAAGATATGGATAGGGAAAATGGTAAGCATGATAATCAGAAATATATAGTTTAATACTTGTACTCAAAATTTTTTTCATTAGATCTCATACATTATAAGTCATGATGTGGATCACTATTGCAACTTTTTTGTGATTGAATAATTTGTTGTTTTATTTTTAGAAGTTGGTTGTGGAAACACCTGCAAATGTTACGAGGGAAATGGATATCGGTGTTTCATCCACTATACAATCCTCGATGACTCTGATAGGGGAGGTATGAGGCAAATTACTAAATTTCAATTTACATTTGTTGTTATAGATGTTAGTTCTAGTGAAAAATCAAACCATTATTGATTCGCAATTTAATTCCTATTTGGATGGTTTATACAGGGCTTGAGCACGCCTCAACATCGACATGCAAATATTTCCATCATGGAGAGTGATCATGAGATGGACATAAGTGATTATTTTGTTAAATATATCATTTTTTATAATGTAATTTCTATATATTAATGTATTTACTTCTTATTGTAATAGTTAAAACTTCACCAAGAGCTAAACTATAGGAGGAGCAGCAGGAGCACTCCTCGAACACAACAAAAATGAGTGACGGACTTATCGCCATCGGATGGCCAAACAAAGGGAAAGAATTTATTTCTAGAGCATGGAGAGAAATGAATTTTGATTCTAGACCCCTTTGTTGTATGCCTAGACATGGCAATTTTGTACATATTTTGTATTGGATATTATTGACATTGTATGTCTATATGGAATTCTCATAAGCCTATATGGCTATTTTGTAACTATATAAATTATACTTATATCAACATATATTGATGTATGTGTACATGGCTATTTGATTAATACAAATCTTTTTTATCGATGGTGTCCATATTTGCATTATAAATTCATGGTTCAATAGATATGAGTTACGTGTATTCAAATGTATACTTTACAACTTACGTGTATACTTTTTGACTTATGTGTGTTCCAATGTATACTTTGTGACTTACGCGTTTTCATGTGTATACCTTGTATTTGTGCATATACTTTGTATTAAGTTGTGTATACCATGTATTTGTGTGTATAATTCAAGGCATACGTGTTTGTGACTACTTGTGCTTCCCTTATACATGTACATGCGTGACTTATTCACGTGTATACTTATTAATTGGTTAGCCCTAGCATTGATCATTGTTGTCCTTCATGGTTTATCTTGAATAAATTAATTGATTGATAGTAAACAACTAAGTATCTAAAAGCAAAAAACACATTTTCAATTGGTATTCCATGAAATGATTGATACAAATATTCCAATTTATATTTAATCCTTTGATTGGAACAATTGAATTAAGCAAAGGATACATAATATTCATGTAACACTTGCAAAACATAATATTCAGAGTAGATGAAGTAGTCAACTTCTTGACACATTATCTAAGTTACCGAGTTCTTCTATTTTAGCCCTGGTTCTGGTTCTAGTTCACTTAGGTGGTGTGGGTCTTGGTTCGGTTCGCTTATGGGTTTAACTAGGGTCTTTCATTTTTGGGTCTGGTTCGCCCAAGTAGAACCCAAGAGAACCCAGGAAAACTAAGACAAAACCTGCATGCCTGGGCATCCAAAAAAGTCTTTTTTGAACATTTTTTTAATGTTTTATGGAGTTTGACTTTGACCCACACCCAAGGGAACCCTAAAAGTGACATCTAAATCACTTCAAACACCTTAACTAATTCATTCTTATTCATTTGTTTTGAAAACAAGCATTTTGATTCCAAGAGGCCGAGCTTTCATTTTTGCTTGCTAGATTGAAAGCGGATTGTGACACAACTTTCTTTTTTCAAAAATTGTTCTGCATCATTGAATTGAGAATTTATCACACATTTGTAGAGAAATAGAGGAATACTATACTAAAACACATTACACTTTTTTTCTCATTGACTTGATGTACTCTCCAACATCTCTCTTCTCTCATGCGAAGACTGAGAATTGCTTGGCCTTGCCTTTGTATCATTCAGGAAGTTTTGCTCTTTTTGACAATGTCAAAAGCATGGCTGCATATAGATTAGGCAAAAGACTTTTCCTTTTAGATAAGCAATGCATGGAAGTTTCAAAAAGTATCCTTGATATTACAAAAAGATATGTGCTTATACCATAGTAGCAAAAATCTTTTGGGGAAAAAATGGGCAAACCAAAAGTATAAGATTTTTTGAAAAAATTGGGAAAAAGTCTAGAAAAAATCAAAAGAAAATCAGATTTGAAAAAAAAGGTAAAAAAAAGTAGAACAAGAGATAATTTTTTTTTTTTAAAGTTTAAAGGAATTTCCATAGCATAGAGCTATAGAGAGAAAATAAAATAAAGATTTTAACCAATAAATTGTAAAAAATAGATTTTTGTAGTTTATATTCATATGGTTGATTACATTGCATTGCACATCTTTCAAACTCAAAGCATTGCTTCACATTGCATAACTAATAACTAGATGCTGATAGATGACAAAATTTCAATTACAATATAGTTTTTACAAAGTCAACCTAAGCAGTTATGCAATTACTTCCACACTGTACTGGCCTTTGTCAAGGCATCTCCTATGAGACCACATTTCCCTTTGAGGCATTTTTCAAACAATCTCACTCACCTTGTCTATACTACCACATTTTGATATACATGTCTACCAAAGCATTTCAAATAGTTCATTGTCTTGTTGCTATGTATCAAAGCCCAAAACAAGTGCTTTGAACGCTTCATGGATGCTTGGAAAAAATTATCAAAAGTATATTAGTAATAATATAGGATAGCAGTAGTTGAACTTTTGAGCTAAAGAATGAGAATTCATGAAAGGAAGTCCATGACAATCAAATGTTTTGATCACGGAATTCCATCACCATGAGACCTTGGATTCCTTTGAGTGCATTTTTTCAAAGAGTTCACATCAGCCTTGTCTATGCTAACACATTTTCATACTACATGTCTATCAAAGCATTTTATCAAATAGTTCATTTCCTTGTCAGCTATGGCTAAAAGCCTAAAATGTGTGCTTTTGAAATCGCTTTCATGGATGCTCTGAAAAAATATATCATAGCATAATAGTAAGCAATAACATGTGAAAAAGGAAATGAATTTGAAAAAATGCCCCCAAAATGTGGCTTCATGGTGATGGAATGGCAATGACAAGCAAATTGTGCTATGGATTTCATGGCATTCCATCTATGAGACCACATTTCTTTGAGGTAATTTTTCAAATATCTCATGGCCTTTGCTATGCTACCAAATTTTCCATACATGTCTACCAAATCATTTTATCAAACTACTTGAACTTCCTTGTTGCTATGGCTAAGAGCCTAAAAAGGGTGCTTTCCAACAAACTATGGATGCTTGGAAAAAATATATCAAAGCATAATAATATACAGATAGGATAAGGCAACAAACCGCTTTGAAAGAAAGCCCCAACAAATGTGGTCTCAATGGTGATGGAATGCCATGAAAATTCATAGGAATTTGTTTGTCATGGCATCTGGCTACATTCCATCACCATGAAACCACATTTCTTTGAGGCATTTTTTTCAACAAGCCATCACTTTGTCTATATACTCACATTTCCTTTCTACATGTCTACCAAAAGCATTTTATCAAACAATCTAACGTGGGCTTGCCGCTATGGC
Organism: Sequoia sempervirens; assembly: GCA_007258455.2. Classification (NCBI taxonomy): domain Eukaryota; kingdom Viridiplantae; phylum Streptophyta; class Pinopsida; order Cupressales; family Cupressaceae; genus Sequoia; species Sequoia sempervirens. The sequence continues at coordinate 387,989 of VDFB02192613.1, read as the reverse complement.
TAAAAGCCTAAAAAAATTACTTTCAAACAAGCTATGGATGCTTGGAAAAAATATATCAAAGCATAATAGTAACAAGCTATGGTCTCATGGTTTTTTTTCACGTGAAAATCAACGTGATTTTATTCACATTTTTTTGTAGGTTATAAACACATTTTTTTTGGAAATTTTGTTGTTTTAAATGACATTCAAGTTTATGGTGGTTTTTTTGTTTATATGATAATATGTGATATTCTAATCCTAATTCATGCTTCTAGGTTGCATATATATATATATATATATATATATTTACTTGTTTTTTGTACCAACGAACCTAAAACGAACTAAACCCCCCTCCAAATTTTTTTGGCCAAACCAACAAACTGAACCCCCAAACCTGAACCTCAAAACCTATTCCAACACTCTTCATTCTACTTGCACAAACTTAATTGACCACCAAATTATGTTGCTCCTTGACTTTACCCATGTTTACTCCCTCAAACCTCTCTTTTTCATTCAAAACCCCTGTTTTCCCAACTAGGGCATGTCATGCCATAACATAATTTTGACCTCCCCTGTCCTTGCAAACCTTTTGAACTCATCAAACTCCACAATCTCACCCTATTTCCAACCTATTCTAACTTATTTTCAAGCAATTTCTTTTTTTCACCTGTTCTAGCCTTGCTTTTAAGGGGCCTCAATTTTGAATTTTCAACATGGACAACATTAGTAATCTCTTCCAATGCCATTACTAATACCATTTTATTATTCCCACTCCCTATCCTACTTACATTAGGCCCATATCACTAAGACATAGCCTGAATAGTAGGTGGAATGGCCTATTTCAACATACTACACTCAAACCCTTAAGGGATCGATTTGGTTGAATGTAGCTCAGAGCGATTCCATATGTTTGGGTGAGAAAGAGGACCATGCCTAGTGTAAACATGCCTATTTGGATGCGTTGGAACAGTTCATTTGGCCACACGAGCTGTAGAACAAAAGTTGCACCACTTTGCAACTTTACACTACTTCCATTTGACACTTTTTCCATCAACTAAAAATTAGACACCACAAAAAAACCACTCTAAGATAACAAAAACTAAGAGAGGTTATTGTAGAGGGGCCCAATGCAATCCCATGGGATCAGACAAGAAGTTTCTAAGTGTCACAGTGTCCAAGTAACCTCATGCTGAAGTTTGCAACCATTTTTCCCTTTGGACCCTTAAGGGATTGATCCAGTTGAACGTAGCTCAGAGCGATTCCGCGTGTTTGGGTGTGAAAGAGGACCATTCCTAGTGTAAACATGCATATTTAGATGCATTGGAACAGTATTTTTGGTCACATGAGTTGCATAACAAAAATTGCACTACTTTGCAACTTTCCATTGCTTGCATTTGACACTTTTTCCATCAACTGAAAATTGGACACCACGAGAAAACCACTCTGAGATAACGAAAACTAAGAGAGGTTATTTTTAGAGGGGCCCAACGTGATCCCATAGGATTAGATGAGAAGTTTTTAAGCATCATGGTGTTTGAGTAACCTCATGCTGAAGTTTACAACCATTTTGGCCTTTGGACCCTTAAGGGATCGATCTGGTTGAACGTAGCTCAGAGTGATTCCACGTTTTTGGGTGCAAAAGAGGACCATTCCTAGTGTAAAAATGCCTATTCGGATGCATTGGAATAGTCCATTTGGTCACATGAGTTGCAGAATGAAAGTTGCACCACTTTGCAAATTTCTACTGCTTGCATTTGACACTTTTTCCATCAACTGAAAATTGAACACCACGGGAAAACCACTCCGAGATAATGAAAACTGAGAGAATTAATTGTAGAGGGGCCCAACATGATCCCATAGGATTAGACGAGATGTTTCTAAGCATCAGGGTGTTTGAGTAACCTCATGCTGAAGTTTGCAACCATTTTGCCCTTTGGACCCTTAAGGGATCGATCTAGTTGAACATAGCTCAGAGCGATTCCACATGTTTGGGTGTAAAAGAGGACCATGCCTAGCATAAAAATTCCTATTCAGACGTGTTGGAATAGTCTATTTGGTCACATGAGTTGCAGAATGAAAGTTGCACCACCTTGCAACTTTCCACTGCTTGTATTTGACACTTTTTCCATCAACTAAAAATTGGACACCACGGGAAAACCACTCCAAAATAATGAAAAATGAGAGGTTATTGTAGAGGGGCCCAACACAATCCCATAGAATCAGACAAAAAGTTTCTAAGCATCACGGTGTCCAAATAACCTCATGTTGAAGTTTGTAGACATTTTTCCCTTTGGACCCTTAAGGGATCGATCTGGTTGAACATAGCTTGGAGTGATTCTGCGTGTTTGGGTGCAAAAGAGGACCATGCCTAGTGTAAAAATGCCTATTCGGATGTGTTGGAACAATCTGTTTGGTCACATGAGTTGCAAAAAAAAAGTTGCACCACCTTGCAACTTTCCACTGCTTGCATTTGACACTTTTTCCATCAACTAAAAACTGGACACCATAGGAAAACCACTACAAGATAACGAAAAAAGAGAGAGGTTATTTTAGAGGGGCCCAATGTGATCCCATAGAATTAGACAAGAATTTTCTAAGCATCACGGTGTCTGAGTAACCTCATACTGAAGTTTGCAACCATTTTGCCCTTTGGACCCTTAAGGGATCGATCTGGTTGAACAAAGGGTCTATACTCTAAAATTATCCAAACCTTACCAACTCTTGGGACAACAATTTTAAGGTGTCAAAACTTCAAAATCCACAATTAGATCTCAGTTATACCACTATACAATGGGTAAACCGCAAAACCTCTACTGTAGCCTAAACCCTAGGGGTTTATTGAAAATGATACTTCCAAAGCTAATCACAACCTAAAAATTACTCAAACAAGTTTGTGATACCCTAAAAAAGCTCAAACAATCATAAAATAATGCTTCCCTACACAAAAACACAATTTGACTATTTAAAACCACCATTTTTCTTAAAGAAAACTCACTTTTACACACATGGGTTTCACACCCATCTCACTTTCAGACATCCCCAACACTAACACATCATTCTCACACCTTAATAATGTTAGTGTAGACCAATTCCTTAAGTTACAGAGGCTAAAAAAAGAGGAATGGGTCAAAAAGTCATTTTTATTGACTCAAAACCTTCAAATGTACAAGTTCAAGCCGATTTTAGTAAATTGATGATAAAATGCACAAAAAATTATGGAAAACATTATAAATGGGTTCAAAAGAAAGGTAACTCCATCTACTATGAAAATATAAAAAAATATGGATCAACTAATTGAAATACAGGCCGTACAATCTGTTGCTACAGCTGAAAATATAGAAAAATCTAGAAAATTCTGAGTTTTTATTGTTTTTGCTTCTTCAAATCACAAAATCCAACCTTCAATTCGAGTTCTCCATGTTTTTAAACTCTTTCCCACCAATTAAAAACTGATTCACCTTCCTAACTGACCTTTGAACTAGTTTGACTCTTCACATTCCCTCCATAATGAAAATTTTGCAATTTTACAATGTTTGAGTTTGCAAATTTTGCACATTTTTGCAATTTTTAAACATTTTGCACTTTTTGAAAAACCCAACCTCCTAAACACCTAATACATCTCAAATATGACTAAATACATAATATAATGGTCTCATAGACATTATTTTAATACAAAACTCAAAATCCTATAATCTACTCCTTATTTGCCTTGATGAACAAAACCTACTGAATGGTGCTCCTGCACCAATCATACATTGACCTTCTTGTCCCTCGTAAAGTTTGGACCACATTCATTACCTCCACATAAAACTTGACATCCTTGGTCTTCTTGGTTCCCATGCCTTGATATGGTTATGCAAATGAAAATGCAGCAAAGTAATCATCTCCTTCTTCGTTGGCTGGAAGAATGCATGCCTAATGTTTTGATACATGATATTAGCTCTCTTATCTACTCTCATGGTTGAATACCGAAATCTAGTATGGTGGGCCTCCAGAGTTCCAGTCATCTTTCTTCCTCTTCACAAAATTTTGGCCCAATCCACACGTCTGCCAGCCTAATGACTTTGTTTTTGAAAGCTGAAGTTTCTCCTAAGTCACCAGTGTTGCTCTCGTTGCCTTTTCAGACTCTTTTATTGCTACAGATCATCTCTAAGATTTAATCATTTGTACCACATGTGGTTGATGTGCTTTGAATCCTTGCATCTAAAGGAAATTTCCTCAACATAAATATTGCTAGGGAATTTCAATGTTGCCATTGTAGTTGGTATTAAAGCCGGTACCTGCAACATTGAAAATTATCCTTATATAAGAATTCCCTCCATCTTGTTGGCTTGTAACACTCTTGATGGTGGCTACATGAAATATGATTTTGATTCCTCTTCTACATTAGAGGGAACTCATATATCCTTGTTCTGACTCTTTTGAATTATTAGAATTAGGATCACTAGCTTCCATATTCAAAAATTCCCAACCACCATCTTTAATAAATTGGCCACTAGTTCAAGTTCATTCTACTTTCATAATACTTTCTATCCATGGAGTTCAACCATTCCTTCATGCCATCAAGTGAAGATTGAGGAATGATGTCAATGCGGAGTACATCCCGCTTGAAGTCTTTCAAAATAATAGCCATATCAAATGCCTTATTCCCAAGTCATACTCTCTCAAGGTTAACAATCATACATTGACATTCTTGCCCCTCCTAAAGTTTGGACCACATCCATTACCTCCACATAAAACTCAACATCCTTGGTCTTCTTGGTTCCCATGCCTTGATATGGTTATGCAAATGAAAATGAAGCAAAGTAATCATCTCCTTCTCCACTGGATGGAAGAATGCATGCTTAATGTTTTGATACATGATATCGAATCTCTCATCTACTCTCATGGTTGAATACTGAAATATAGTATGGTGGGTCTCCAAAGTTCCAATCATCTTTCTTCCTGTTCCATCAAATGCTGGCCTGATCCACACGTCTGCCAACCTAATTGACTTTGTTTTTGAAAGCTGAAGTTTCTCCTAAGTCACCAGTGTTGCTCTCTCTACCTTTTCAGACTCTTTCATTGTTATAGATTCTCTCTGGGATTTAATCATTTGTACCACATGAGGTTGATGTGCTTTGAATCCTTGCATCTAAAGGAAATTGCCTCAACATAAATATTGCTAGGGAATTTCAATGTTGCCATTGTAGTTGGTATTAAAGTCAGTACCTACAACATTGAAAATTATCCTTAAATAAGAATTCCCTCCATCTTGTTGGCTTGTAACACTCTTGATTGTGGCTACATGAAATCTAATTTTGATTCCTCTTCTACATTAGAGGGAACTCATATATCCTTTTTTTGACTCTTTTGAATTATCAAAATCAAAATCACTAGCTTCCATATTCAAAAATTCCCAACCACCATCTTCAATAAATTGGCCACCAGTTCAAGTTCACTCTGATTTCATAATACTTTATATCCATGGAGTTCAACCATTCCTTCAAGCCATCAAGTGAATATTGAGGAATGGCGTCAATGTGGAGTACATCCTGCTTGAAGTATTTCAAAATAATAGCCATATCAAATGCCTTTTTCCCAAGTCATACTCTCTCAAGGTTAACAATCATACATTGACCTTCTTGCCCCTCCTAAGGTTTGGACCACATCCATTACCTCCACTTAAAACTTGACATCCTTGGTCTTCTTGGTTCCCATGCCTTGATATGGTTATGCAAATGAAAATGAAGCAAAGTAATCATCTCCTTCTCCGCTGGTTGGAAGAATGCATGCTTAATGTTTTGATACATGATATCAGCTCTCCCATATACTCACATGGTTGAATACCAAAATCTAGTATGGTGGGCCTCCAGAGTTCCAGTCATATTTCTTCCTCTTCCACCAAATTCTAGCCCGATTCACACGTCTACCAGCCTAATTAACTTTATTTTTGAAAGCTGAAGTTTCTCCTGAGTCACCAGTCTTGCTTTCTCTGCCTTTTCAGACTCTTTCATTGCTATAGATCGTCTCTAGGATTTAATCATTTGTACCACATGTGGTTGATGTGCTTTGAATCCTTGCATCTAAAGGAAATTTCCTCAACATAAATACTACTAGGGAATTTCAATGTTGCCATTGTAGTTGGTATTAAAGTCGATACCTAACAACATTGAAAATTATCCTTATATAAGAATTCCCTCCATCTTGTTGGCTTGTAGCACTCTTGATTGTGGCTACATGAAATCTGATTATGATTCCTCTTCTACATTAGAGGGAACTCATATATCCTTGTTTTGACTCTTCTAAATTATCAGAATCAGAATCAGTAGCTTCCATATTCAAAAATTCCCAACCACCATCTTCAATAAATTGGCCACTAGTTCAAGTTCATTCTACTTTCATAATACTGTATATCCATGGACTTCAGCCATTCCTTCATGCCATCAAGTGAATATTGAGGAATGGCGTCGATGCAGAGTACATCCTACTTGAAGTATTTCAAAATAATAGCCATATCAAATGCCTTTTTCCCAAGTCATACTCTCTCAAGGTTAACAATCATACATTGACCTTCTTGCCCCTCCTAAGGTTTGGACCACATCCATTACCTCCACTTAAAACTTGACATCCTTGGTCTTCTTGGTTCCCATGCCTTGATATGGTTATGCAAATGAAAATGAAGCAAAGTAATCATCTCCTTCTCCGCTGGTTGGAAGAATGCATGCTTAATGTTTTGATACATGATATCAGCTCTCCCATATACTCTCATGGTTGAATACCAAAATCTAGTATGGTGGGCCTCCAGAGTTCCAGTCATATTTCTTCCTCTTCCACCAAATTCTAGCCCGATTCACACGTCTACCAGCCTAATTAACTTTGTTTTTGAAAGTGAAGTTTCTCCTGAGTCACCGATCTTGCTTTCCTCTTTTCGGACTCTTTCATTGCTATAGATCGTCTCTAGGATTTAATCATTTGTACCACATGTGGTTGATGTGCTTTGAATCCTTGCATCTAAAGGAAATTTCCTCAACATAAATACTACTAGGGAATTTCAATGTTGCCATTGTAGTTGGTATTAAAGTCGATACCTAACAACATTGAAAATTATCCTTATATAAGAATTCCCTCCATCTTGTTGGCTTGTAGCACTCTTGATTGTGGCTACATGAAATCTGATTCTGATTCCTCTTCTACATTAGAGGGAACTCATATATCCTTGTTTTGACTCTTCTGAATTATCAGAATCAGAATCAGTAGCTTCCATATTCAAAAATTCCCAACCACCATCTTCAATAAATTGGCCACTAGTTCAAGTTCATTCTACTTTCATAAAACTGTATATCCATGGACTTCAGCCATTCCTTCATGCCATCAAGTGAATATTGAGGAATGGCGTCGATGCAGAGTACATCCCGCTTGAAGTCTTTCAAAATAATAGCCATATCAAATTCCTTTTTCCCAAGTCATACTCTCTCAAGGTTAACAATCTCAATCTTGAACTATAGTGATTACTAAGAAAGGTAATTCCACCAACTCTATCAAACAGTTTACCATAGGAACAATAAAAGAAGAGGCTTTGAAAGGAACTCCATGAAAACCAAGCTCTCTAAATAGTATATCAAACTCTTAGACCTCATTCTTGCACATTTACAACCAAATTCAAATATTTTCCTTCAAAAAGCTACAAATTCAAATATCGACAATTTTGTAGCAAGAATGCATTTTTTTGCACATTTGACCACCGAGACTCAAAAACTCACCCTGATACACCTTAAATGGTCTTGATTGACCTTATTTAGCATAAATAAACACAAAATACCTTAATCTAATTTATTGAACACCTATCAACCTTCAAAAAGTGAAATTTTGCAACTAGGAGACTAGGTGCTCTTGCACGAAAATTACATTGTGTCTGAGCCTTCAAGAGGCTTTAAATCTAGCCTTTACAAATGATTCTACATCTTTCCAATCATGCCTAATTGTTGAGCTTGTAACTAACATAAATTATTACATTATAAATCAATTTACCATGTAATATGACCTTATTCAATTGATAATTTACTCAAAACACAATTTACTAACTTAAAATAATTCTATGAACCAAATTTGTTCAATAACCTTGGTGCCCCTACACCAAATTTCAATATTTCAATAAATGTCATTACAAGTACAGATATTTTACAATGTCACTCATACATTCAAGATTTTCTTATAATGTCTACATCATAGGTTCTCATTTAGAGGTTAACTTCAAATGAGTAACTTGAGTTTCCCTCACAAAGCTTCACACGCTCTTTTATAATGGCTTCAAATCAGAATTGAGATTTTTTAAGATCATCAAAATAAGGATGTTGCATTGCTTTTTTGGTTGAGATTCTCTTTGATGGCTCAAAAATCAACATTTTCTGCAAGGAGAGACCAATCAATTTTTACTAGTTTAGTTACAGATGTATGCAAAGTAAAAGAATAGAAAGAAACAACTCATCCAAAATGGAAATGAAATGAAAATAGATGGAAGGCACTTACAGATAGGCATGGCAATCTGTCAACTTAGTCACTCTTGATCATACATCTTCACTGCGAGTTCCAAGATACCTATTGCACACAACACCTCTCATGAATTTAGAATATCTTGAAATTTGAGATGTTCCTATAATGTCTACATCATAGGTGCTCATGATAAGGTTAAATTCAAATGAATAACTTGAAATTCCCTCACCAAGCTTTGCACACACTTTTGTAATGGCTGAAAATCATAATTGATATTTTTCAAGATCATCAAAATAGGGATGTTGCATTGCTTTTATGCCTGGGATTCTCTTGGATGGCTCATAAATCTACATTTTTTGCAGGGGGACACCAATCAATGTTTATCGAGTTACTTATAGATATGCAAAGTAAAATAAGATGATAGCATTGGCATCAAACAAATTAACGTGGATACAAGTATAAATTAATAAGAACTATTGTGCATATACTTACAAATTAATCCAATGAACCATCCAGATCTACTCTACTCTTTATTGTGTCAAGTATTGCCTCATGGTTAGACTCATTGACCTTCCACAAGGTCTTGTTCAAAGGTCTACCCCCATATTTTCTCAAACGAACATTGGATGCCACAACAAGATTCGAGTAATGAAGAATCTTACGATGCGTGTCAAAGTCCTCAAACAACCAATGTTTAACACTCTTATGTGGGTACCTTTTAAGCCACATTCCAGTAACAACAACTGAGCTTGTAGGGTATTCTATGTTTTCTCCATCTATAATTGGGGCTTCCAATTTCTTTTTGGCCTCAACACAACGACACAAGTAATAGTCCATTCCCTCTTCATTTTTTTCATCTGCAATAACTGCATAAACATGCCTTGCATTCATATGTGTAGAAAATCACTTGAAATTAGTCAACATTAGGAATACGGTACAAAGTAAGATAACAATATGGAATTTCAAAAACTAAGCAAGTAGATATATTACCTGGTTGAACTAGATCTGATACATGGTCAAAGTCGACTGATGATTCCATCTATGTTAGTTCTAATGCCGTTGGAGGGTGATATATGTGAAGTGAGCTAAGATAACTTGTCAACCATTTTTCAACCCACTCCTCTAACTCACAATCATTCCAGGCTTGCATTGTACATGAAGAACAAAAGCATGCCATCTTATGTGTGTCGATACTCCATGAACCTGCATTTGAGCTAAGGAAAGAGTCTAGATCACTTGATCCTGTTAGTGTACAACAATCCTCATATGGTGCAATGTTAGTATCATCCATCAACCAAAAAAATCTATGAATTGAAGATGTACCTTCATTACCTAGACCCATCGAAGCATTACACCACTCAACGATTGAACTTGCATCTGTCAACTTTGCATTGTCTTTATACTTTAACTCTTCTCGTGCTAATGCTATTTTCACGCATGCTTCTACACCATCATGCTCCCCGTTTCCATGACCAACCTCACAAAAGTTCCACATATGCTAAACACCTATAGTGAGATGCATCCTGCACAACCAGTAGAACATGCGCGCATTCTTGAACTGTGCTGCACAGTTATCCAACCATATTATATGCCAACCGTATGTTATGCCCCTCCGAGCCAAATCATTATAGAACATTTGGAAGCAGCCTTGCATGAACTATGGAGAATGTGTGTGATCATCACTAATATAAAAGTGATACTCCCTCAATACCTTCCTTTGGTCCTCTGTACTATCAGTTGCATGAATGAATTCTATGTGCACAAATATCGAAACCTATGTGGAGTTGTAATATTGTGACTACACCTCACACTATGGCTGTAGAGTGTAGTTCTCTACAAATTCAACCACTGATACTATGCTTCCAACTGGAAAGGTGTCCTTGCATAGCTTGAATTGTGTGTCTAGCCATCAGGCTCTATGGGTATGCCTTGCATACTCATACACTAGATTCTCACAAAACATGGACATAAACTGATACATTGGAATCTTCTCAATAACCAAATCACACCTTTTTGCTTGAGACCCATCTTTTGTAGTGTATGCCACTGTTTTATACTTCCCAAAATCTACTAGTTTATGTCCCACCTCATTTGTTCTTTCCATATGTTGACATACTGGCATTCATTGCAAGCCACCACAACACTTGCATGAACCATCCAAGCATGTTGTCCTATAGAATATTTGGCCATCCTCTATTTGACATAAATTTTTTGATAAGAACTCTCTTGAAGATTTTGGTGGGGATTCTATGCCACAATCCTGCAAAACATCGTTAGTATGCAAATCTAAACATATAGAATGATAAACATCATAATGGTTAGCGAATTCAATATGTAGTCTACAACAACAAGTAGTGCGTATGTGATTTATCTTGACACAAAAAGGTTTAAGCATTTCAAAAAATATTTGAGAAATACTAATTTGAGGATAAGCATTTTGAAATTTATGAAAAAATTGGGTTTGAGTCATATCGAAAAAATGCTTTGGATGTGGCTCACAGTTCTGACTACCGATTCTCCTTCTTACGACATCCCTTTGATTCAGAGATGGACTTGTATTATTCTTCCAATAATCTTCAATTAGTATTCTCAATGCTTCAACAATTTTTTTATCTTTATGTGGCAATCTTCCTGAGAATTCCCATAATTCATTTGAATTGGTGCCCTCAATTGTTAGCCACCTTTGAATGGCTTTTGATAAAGTTTTTTTACTAATCCCCATTTGTTCACTTGTCTTTTTAATGAGATGAGATCTCTTTGTTTGATAGCTTACCAAAGTCAATGTAGTGACACGTCAGGTGACATTACTATCCTTTGAGCGTGAGGTCTTACCCACACTCTCATAAGCATCCATTAGATTCTTCACAATAGTGTTTTCACTTGATGCATTCGATGTTCTCAACCCAAGAGTCTTCATGATGTTTTTGTACTTTAAACCCCACATCATTTGAACAAATAGTTGACATCTTGCGGTCTCATTTAGCCTTTCAAAGAACATTTTCCAAATCTTATCAGCATATCTTCTACAAGTGTGTTATGGAATCTTACCTGCTGCAAAATATCCTCATCAATATTAATCAAAAACTTTGGCTTTCTACGCAAAATTCTAGGTGGTGTTATCTTAGGTACATACATCTCAACATTAGAAATTTCATCAATATTTAATTGAGGTGGGATAGATTGCGTACCTTCAACCGAGGGTAGAATAAAATACATACCTTGAGGTTCATGTGGGGATGATGGCATACCTTGTTCGTCAAATCCGAGTGATGATGTACTCTCAACTTCAGATGTAGTGGATGGTGTCCAACCATACTCACTTGTGGTAGATGGTGTCCCTCCATATTCGCTTGTGCTTAATGGTGTCCCTTCGTATTCACTTGCGGTAGAGGGTGTGTCTCCAACTACGGTATTTGCATCTCCCCTAGCATGACTCTTTTGCATTAATGCCCTTTGTGCCACCAATTTCTTTTCTTTTTTACGGTTGAGGTTCCTCTTCAACTGGCTTGTTTTTGTCAATCATTCCCAATTTCTGCTTTTCATGATATTCCCTCATCCATTTTTTCTCTTTATCTCTAAAGGCTTGGAGCTGATCATCTGTTAGTTTTTTCCTTTTAACAATTCATTTCTTCGGCATGACGAATAATTTTACCTGTGCAAAAAGTGCTAAGTCAAGTCAAATTAACTAGTAATGAAGGGTTGTAAAAGTTTATAAAAGAGGGAGACCAATGGTCACCTCTTTCAAATGTTAGTTTTTGAATTTGAAGTGGTTTTTTTTAAGAGGGAAATATTATAAAATTCCATGATAAACTTGAATGGAGGATGATCTTGGATTGGGCGTCAAACCAAATGAGGAAATGTTGAGTTTTCCTTAACAAAATTGAGCTTTTGGTGACTGAAATTGAGTTTCTAAGTTGGGCAGCATTATTTTATGTTAGATTGAGCATGTTTAGGGTATATTAGGCTTGTTTCAATAGTTGTCAAGTTTTGGAGTGTTTGGAAAGTGCTACTTTTAATAAAACATAGGGTTTCTAAGCCTAGGGAGAGGGTTTTATGGTTTGGGTGGTAAATGATTGAATCTCTACAATCTAATGCTATAATTTGAAGTTTTGATAGATATAAAGTGCTGCCCCAAGGTTTTAGGATATTTGGTCAAGTTTTGAAGGTGGTCCCTTTGCAAAAGTGGGCTAATTTGGGCCCTTAAAAGCATAGAAAACTTGATAATTTGTGTAGTTTGGTACAAAACAAGCATTGATGATTGTTGGATATGTTGAAAGGCTCTGTAATGGGTAAAATAAAGGTGTCTAAATGGTCCTAAGTCTGTAGAACAACAAATTTTCATAATGAAGCTTATTAAGCAAACCATTGCTAATACTAGTACTTTTAGGCTTAATGAAGGTTTGGTGGTTCAAGGGTGGTTATGGGCATTGAAGGAAGTTGGGACTCCTAATTTGAAAATGTATAAAAACATCATACAAGCCCGAATAAAGGGTTCAATGAATTTCTTTTGAGGACTTGGTGCTCTACTCAACACCTAAACTGTGGAGTTTCAAGTATTTTTTTCTGTGTTTTCAGTTTCTTTTTCCTGTGTACGGCCCAGTATAGGCCTCCCATGATTAGAAATTCATAAATAACTATGGTGGAAGGTCTTAACTTGGACTTCAATCTATTTTGATACTCCTTTGGTTGTTTCGGTGAACTAAAAACTCCATTCTTCACGATCAACCTATACAGACCAACAGGGTATGAGTTTTACTTTAATTTAAAGATGGAGCCTTTCCTCCTACTGTGGTGATTCGTGATTTAGAGGAAAGGCTTGTAATATGTTGTTTTCAAGTTTCATCTTTCTTTTAATAGTGGTAAGGTGTCTATAGGGCTGGTGATGTTATCTTAGGCTGAGAATGTGAGTTTTTGGCATGAAAAGGAGGAACCAAAGTGGTATTTTTGAGATCTAATGAGGCTAAAGGCCTAGTGAAGGTTTATTTTGTTTTTGCAGACCCTGAAAAACTTGTTTGATGCTTTGGTGAGGCTTGGAAGGCCTTGGAGTTGTGAAATATAGAAAACCCTAGATAATTATGAGCAACTTGAGGGTTTTTGTATTGGAAACCTATTTGAGCATGCAAGGTCCTAAAACCTAGAAAATATTTTCTTTTGAGACCTAAGTAAAGACTGTTTTTAGATTTGGGGGTCTGCTAAGAAGTGAGAAGGTTGTGTGGGGAATTATACCCAATTAAGTGACTTTGATATGCTACAACTTGAACAATGTGAATTTGTTGAAAAAAGAGGTCCTGATGAAATTGTAAATTGTAAATTTGTTTGTAGATTGGAGTTGTGTGTTTGTGTGTTGTAGGCCTCCCCCTACTGCATTAGGAGTATATTCCAAATTTTTAGAGACATGTATGGAAAATTTGGTAGCATAGACAAGGAAATTAGCTGGTTTGTATAATTGTTTGACAAAATACCTCAATGAAAGCTTTGGAAGCATACACAAAGAAAGTCAATTGTTAAATTTAACAAAATGCCTCAAAGAGATGTGGTTTAAAAATGTAATAGGAAAGTGTATAGAATTGTGTAATTAAAAATTTCCATTGACAACCTAAGGTTGTAACATGACAAACAAACAATTTGATCAACATGGAATAAGAAAAACAACAAAAATGAAAGCAAGCCATAATAGAATGAAAGAAAATGTACAAAAAATTCACATACCTAAAAAAGCAAAGTTTCAAATGGAGGAGTTCTACCCAATTATGTAGCCTTTGCTTCTTCTTTCCTCAAACTCCTCACAAATTTGACTTTTTCAAAAGCTTGTTCCCATCCAAACTTCAATTGTATATCAGTTATCACTATAATTCAAAATTGAATTGATATTATATGCCATTTAATGTGAAAACTCTGCTATTTCATGCAAATGTGATGGAAATATCATGAAAAAGGTGGTGGAATCTAAAAATCATGCATGCACACTTCACTCAATCACCAAAAGCTCCTTTTTGTCGAAGCACGTGCAAAACCAGAGAATATTCAGAATGTGGGTCAACATCACAGGTATATTGTGTTTTTTTACCATTTTTAGTGTAATAAAAAATGCGCTCGTGTTATAACGCGAGCACATTATTTCTTGCTAAAACAACCATGTCTCTACTTATTCATAACACACTCACATTATAATAAAGTTGGTTTTTTTTAAGATTTAAAGGGTAGAGGGTTAAGGGTAGAGGGGAGAGAGATAGAGGGAGTGAGTGAGAGAGAGAGATATCTGAGAGAGGGAGAGACTTGAGAGAGAGAGAGGAAGGGAGTGGGAGAGAGAT